>CACRXK020000953.1:28544-63320 GCA_902702795.2 Paramuricea clavata | reverse complement strand
TATTTCTGTTAAAGATTTTATGCAGCTTGTGGTGCGAAGGAAAGTGCTTGTCGATAAGGTTAAGAAAATTACGCCCTATGTTAGTGCTGACATTCATGCTAAATGGTGGGTTGAACCAAATGATATTACGTTGCCTATTTCTGCGTGCTTGCTGTGGTGCATGTTGAGTGTAGTTAAGATCAAGATTAAAGTTGCTATGGTCAAGTGCGTTTTGGTATGCAGGTGCAGATTCTATAAATGTTTGCTCATCTGATGAAAGCATTGCGATGCGCTTGTTAACTGATGTAGGAAGCTGCCTTATAATGCTAGGTGGATGGTTAGAGTACCTATTTATGTATAGCGGATCGTCATTGGGCTTCCTATAGGGCCTATATTTTCCGTTGTTAAGATTGAAAGTTACATCTAAAAAGTTCACTATGCGTAAATTTGATTCGGCGGTGATTTTTAAGTCAAACAGCTCGAAAATTTTGTGGAGTTCTTTTCTTGTTTTGTCTGCTAAACGTGCCGATTTACTTTTTATAAGGGCCAAACCGTCGTCTCTATATAGGCCGATGCTTTCTTTGCCAAACTTCTTACTTAGGTGATTTAGGATGAAAAGGCCAACTAATTCACATATTTCAGCGCCATCGTGGCTGCCCATGGTAACGTCAAACAAACCTTCACTATCTTTTTTTGTCCATGGTTTTCCGGTGTTGAAAAGCAGAGATTTTCTGGCGTGTTTTATGATCAAAATATCATTATCTGAAATGGTAGTTAAATTAGAAGCCCAAGATAAGGCTTGGTCCAAAAGCTTTTCCGAAATGGATGGGTAAAAATCAACAATGTCAAACGAAATAAAACTATGTCTTTCTTTGTCTTTTATATTTCCAAACCATTCAATTACTTGTTTTGTATTTCTCCACTGGTTCAAATTCAGTTTTTGTCTCAAATTGGAATTAATTTCATCTACAATAATTTTGCTCAATTTTCCTGATTCGCTTTTTGAGGGATTAATTAGCCGGCATTTTGGATTGTTCTCGAAATTTTCTTTGTGGTCTTTTAAAGATATAAATGCTTCACGTTTTTCCATTTTTTCAATTCTGTCGCCGATTCCTAAATTGTTCGAAATGTCTTTTAGTTCAGAGTCAATTTCGTCTATAGTGTCCTCGGATCCATGTTTATATGTTTTTGTAATGTTGTCATGTAAGAGCTTGTTGTATGTATCGAGCGAGGCTTCATAAATATTTCTAGTTTTGTCTGCAAAAATGAAAATGTTGGGAGATGAATTAATTTTCTTCAAATCGTTAGCCAAAGATTTCTGAAAATGGTTTTTCCCTGATCGAAATTGTATATTTTCGATGAGTTTTATAAGGTCGGTTTCGAAAGGTTTCATTTCCGGAATCGAAGGAGGTGTTTTGTTGGACGCAAGGCCGAAATGGTTGTTTTGGTTCTTGTTGATACTGTTTTTATTAAAGAAATGAGCTTTCCATCTCATACGTTTTATTACACTTTCCACTTTTTCAATCAAATTCTTCAAATAAGAATCCTGCGATGGTATAGGATATTCTTTAACGAATAGTCAAATCGAAATTGTCGCATTATGAAGTTAGTAAGAAATGAGAAACGTAAACTAGAGTGCACGAGCGATATACGGGTGCGAATGTACGAGTAGGTTTATGAATACGAAACGCAAAGAGTGCTCAATATCATAAAGATAGAGCGAATGTAGAATTTCAAGGCACAGGACAAGGGCACTGTCAATTGCAGTTGTTCGAAAAACACAATATGCCCTCTTCAGAAACAATGCATGACTAAGGACATAGTATACAAAGCAACAGTCACAACAAGCAACCCTAACACGACCATGAATTATATTGGCATGACATCAACTACATTTAAAGAGCGTTTGGCTAACCATAACTATACTTTCGAGCATAAAGAGCACTCAAACAAAACTGAGCTTTCGAAATATATTTGGACACTGAAAGATAGCAAGAAAGATTTTAAATTAATATCAATTGGCAAATTTTGAAACACGCTATTTCGTATACGGGAGGATCAAAACGATGTAATTTATGTTTAGAAGAAAAATTTTGTATTTTGAAAGAAAACCAAAACTGTTTACTCAATAAAAGAATGGAAATTATATCTACGTGCAGACATAGGAAGAAATTTCGCGTAAACAACGCAAACAATACACTCCCACAACTCGATTAGGCATTTCCACGTAAACAACGCAAACAATAGATGAATGCATGCTTTGTTTCACCCACACACACCCACATTCCGGCCAAAACACATATAAGCAGTCCTATTTTCGAAACTTGTCATACCGCCTGATGATTCTTTACTGATGAAACAGACTGTTGCGGAATTTTGAGGTAAGCGAAATTATATATATATGTATATATATATATATATATATATATATATATATATATATATATATATATATATATATATATATATATATATATATAATTTCGCTTACCTCAAAATTCGCAACAGTCCGTTTCATCAGTAAAGAATCATCACGCGTTATCAGACTGTTGAAACAGGCTGTTGCGGAATTTGGAGGTAAGCGAAATTCTACATTTGATATAATAATATGATATAATAATAATAATAATAATAATCGTTTATATATATATGGAACTGTATAAATATGTATATAAATCTTACTTATCAAATTTAAAATTATATTCATTAATATAGAATGAACTACAGGGCTGTTTCTAAAACGTTCAGTGTTGCAAAAAAAGTTATAAATCTTTTCGCCATTTGTCCTAGTCTCTCTTTCCCTAATGTCACTGAGTTTCTTTGGCAATAGTCCGTGAAATCTGTGTGATGGTTGTAACATGTCCTCAATTAAGGAGGCACATAATTGTTTCTGCATTCTTCTAAGGTAAGCAGATTGCTCAGAGATAATAGAAGTCCATAATCACAAAGGCCAGGACAAATTATTCGGAGGGCTTGTTTTTGGATTTTTTTCTATGTTTTTCTTATGCATTTGTGTCAGAACAACACTCCAGATTTGGGCACCATACTCCAGAACAGAACGAATTACTGTACAATAGAAAGCTAATAGGTCATTTTTGGTGCACCATAACTCTTTAAAATCTTCAAGAGGTAAAGTCGCTTAGCGTCTTTTTTTACAATGTACACGGGATATTTTATCGTCGCCAATATTAATCAGTGGTATTTCTACATCTATCTACATCTACATCTACATATAATTAAGTCGGTAAAATCTACAAATGATATTACACCAACTATTTAAAACTAAAATATCTATGATGTACGGTATATAAAATTCTAAAAAAAAGTTCAAGTACATAGGATAAAATACATTAGTCCTGATTGTCAACTAGGTATTCTAATAGTTCAGACTTGAAAAGTTCAAAGGAATTTAACTCAGCAATCTCTGCTGGTAGACTATTCCAATGCCTTATAGTTCTAGGGAAAAAAGAATAAAAGTACGTGTTCTTTGTGGCTTTGTCTTGTATATATCTATATTGATGGCTTGCGCGAGTTCTAAGTTCGGTGTTTGGATTCAGATGAGTCTCGGTGTCGACATCGATTTGCCCTCGGCTCATCTTATATAACAAGGCTAGCCGAGTCATTGTTCTTCTTAGCTCCAAGGTGGTCCATCCTAACTCGTGTAGCATGTCTGTGACACTGGCTGTGGGATGATAATTGTTGCTACAAAACCGTGCTGCTTTTCTCTGAACTCTCTCAAGAGAAGCGATGTCCTTTTGAAGATAGGGATCCCAAGCAGCACACGCGTATTCAAGTTTTGGGCGTACAATTGCCGTGTATGCAATTTCTTTCACTTTTTTAGGGCAGTTCCAAAGATTTCTTTTCATCATTCCTAAGACTCTGCTTGCTTTACTAGAGATAGTAGAGACATGATTGGACCACTTCAAATCATCATTAAAAGTGACTCCCAAGTATGACATCGATTCAACTTGTTCCAGTTTGACCCCACAGAAGGAATATACCCCCTGGGGTGGTGTTTTCTTGGTAGAAATACAGATCGTTTTACACTTGGAAGGATTAAATGACATTTGCCACTTATTTTTCCACTCTTCGAGTTGTTGTAAATCTTCCTGGAGTTGGTCACCATCTTCCTCATTTGACATTACGCCATATAGTAACGCATCATCGGCGAAAAGTCTGATTTGGGACTTCAGATTGTCCGGCAGATCGTTTACGTATAATAAAAATAAAAGTGGTCCCAACACAGTTCCCTGCGGCACTCCAGATGTTACCTGGGTAGGGTGGGAATGCTTGCCTTCACACACCACTGTTTGAGAACGGTTAGTTAAGAATGACTCAAACCAACGAAGCAGGGATCCATGGATTCCATAATACTGTAACTTAATAATAAGACGTTTGTGAGGAACTTTATCGAAGGCCTTGCTAAAGTCTAATACTGCGGCATGAATCGACTTATTGTCTTGGATCGCCTTGGCCATATCATGAATCGCCAGGATTAATTGCGTTACTGTGGATCGTCTTGCTCTGAATCCATGTTGTACATCTGTGAGAATCGCGTGTTGTTCTAGGTGTTTCATCACATGACTATGAATAATATGTTCGAGGACCTTTGATGATATGCAGGTTAGTGAAATAGGTATGTAATTTGCGGGATCTGATTTGGGACCATTCTTATGCACACCACACACATTAGCATGTTTCCATTTAGATGGTGTACATCCACTATCGATGGAGGTTTGAAAAATTGCTGCCAACATAGGGCCAATTTCCGTTGCATATTCTTTAAGAAACCACGGGGGTATCTCATCTGGGCCACTTGCTTTATGTGGTTTCAAGGACTGTAACTGTTTAATGACACCTGGAATTGTAATAATAATGGTGCCAATGCTCGGTTTCGGGTCTAGACCGACGGGAGGAATATTATTAGGATTTTCGTCTGTAAACACACTAGAAAACTGTTTACTCAGGAGTTCCGATTTCAAATTCCCGTCACTTATAATTCTGCCATCAACTTTGAAGTCAGCTATGCCAGGATCCTCATTTTTTAATTGTTTAATATACGACCAAAAGCGCTTTGGATTTTCTTCTATCGCGGTTCCCAGGAAATCTGAAATATACGTTTCTCTTGTAGACTTCAAGTCCTTTTGCAGTCGTTTCCTAGCAGTCCGAAATTCATTCCAATGTGCAGTGTTTCCTGATTTCTTTGCCTTATTGTAAAGACGTTGTTTAATTCTTGTTTTCCTTCTAAGTACGCGGTTGCACCAGGGGAGGTTGTATCTTGAGCTGGACATTTTGTGAGGTATACAAGTATCCATTATACGTCGGATATTTCCTTCAAAGTCCGCCCACATCTTGTCAACTGACACATCGCTTGAATTAGGTTCCTGATGCTGAGTCGTAATTAATGTTTGCAGCTCTTGCTTGATACGAGCAGAATCAGCTTTCTTCTTAATGTAAACTTTACGTTTAACATTTCGTTTCCGCTGGCAAGATGTCTTGACAGTAAATAGGACAATATCATGGTCACTTATACCATCGATGACTTTGACTCCGCCGATAATATCCTTATTATTCGATAAGACGAGGTCCAAGATATTTTGAGTGGTCCCTTGTCGCCTAGTCGGCTCTTTGACAAACTGGATTAAGTCATTGTCATTAAGTACCTCCAGGAGCCTTTTAGACGCTGTAGTTAAATCGTCTTGGTCGAGTGGATTATCCCAATTGACGTCTGGTGCATTGAAATCGCCAGTGAGGATTACATTGTTCTTATGTAAAGCAGCTCCCATTTTCAATAACGATGTATTTAGTTCTTCAAGACTTTTCATATCAGATATATTTGGTCGATAGTAAGACCCGAAGTAGATAGATTTTGCAGTTCTTATTCCAGCCAACTGACACTGTGTCCATATAATTTCACAATCAGAGTCCCACTCAGAGCGATGGGTCATTATCAGGTCATTCTTTACTGCTTGGAAAACTCCCCCGCCCATGCTGTTATTGTCCCTCTGTAAGATCCTTGAATATAGGTAAACAGGTAAGGAATATTCTGAAAAGAAAAGTGGGAAGTTTAGAATTAAAATCAGGATTTACATTGCCTGTGCATTTCAACTTTAGATAATGATTACGATGAAGACAATGCTTCAGATCAAGACACTGATTCAGATGCTACATTTGATCCGACATGTGGTGTAGATAATGATTACGATGAAGACAATGCTTCAGATTAAGATACTGATTCAGATGCTACATTTGATCCGACATGCGATACGGACAGGGGTCACAACATGGTGCGCAGAAGCAGAGTTCCCAAAGGAAAGCTTGTGACCATTACAGCCTTGGGGAAAGAAATACCATCGTTCCCAGTCTTGACACTTAAGTTTGTGGTTGTAGAGCTCGAAGGTGGTCACTTGGCTGTTATTAAAAGTAGTGACAGATCCAAGTTGAAATCATTCCCTACAATTATAGATTGCTGGTCCACAGAATGTCAAATTACCATTGGCATAAATACATATACACAGTCCTTTGGGATTGGGAGTTGCACAAAGAATCAGAAACCCAAAGAGACGGAGCCACCCGAAGAGATGAAGAACCAGAAAATGATTTTCTTGATAGCCTATTAGGACTTAATGAACATGCACACAGACCTGAAGAATCATTTAGTTCAGGGTCACCAGAATCAGACTTTTCTGATGACGAAGAATCATTAGTTTGCTCACACGAGCTGCCATTTAAGGTTATGGGGGTTGTTCATAACTCAAGTAGACAGAAACACCTAGAGAATGCCTTTGAAACAATTTATGGGGAACAAAAGGAAGTTTTGGCCTGAATTAGACCAGATCCTACCAACAAGTTCGATGCAGATGCTATAGCAGTAGAACTTGACTATGGATCTGATTGGAAACTTGTTGGATTCCTGTTAAAAGACTTGACTCAGTACGTGCATCATGTCCTAAATAGTCGAAGACTTTTAAGTGTTCAGATTGGACACATACGATTCCAAACCCAGTGGCAAATGCCTGGGTTTTATGCAAAAATACTTGTCAAGTGTAAGGGTATGTGGCAGAAAGAAGTTATCAGTGCAAGCAGAAGGGTAAAGTGACAGACAGATAACTTTAGTTTTTCATGTACAGATTCGTTTATTGCAAGCATAGTTAATAGAATAGATGGTTTGGAAGCTCATTAGAATAACAATATAACTCATTATCTATGTTAGTCAACGTTTATTCATAAATCTGGTCCTTCACTGGCACGTGTGTATTGTATTTTTGCCCAACTAACCAATAGCAATGTTTTAGGAAAGTTACCTATCCATGACTTGAACAATAGGGAAATTGCTATTGATGGATTTGGCAAAAATACAATACACACGTGACGGTGAAGGACCAAATTTAGAATAAACGTTGACTAACGTAGATAATGAGTTGTGTTGTTATTCTGACGAGTTTCCAAACCATCAATGCTATTAACTATGTTGCAAGATAGTTTATTTGTAATTACAGTATATACATCTTATATGTCAACTGCAAGTTCTGGTAAGCTTTCTGGCGCACTGTGAAAGGTTGCACACACAGTTAAACTGTTTTTCTGAGGCAATTGTGCCCTGTTCGAAACAAAAACACCAGGATCAGCACGCCGTGAGATCTTTACCCTGTCCAACTGTTCTTTTCCATCTGTTGAGGGCTCGTTAAAATGCGGTAATGGGTCAGAATGGTACCTCTCTTTGTACGATGTCCAGTAATAATATGGAAGTTGTGGGTCCATTCGTTTTGCAAATTCATTGAAAACCTTTGGCATTTGGTCAAGCAGTGTTTTATGGTCAAAAACTGGGCCAAACATGTCATGGAGCATTCCAACCAGTCCTTCCACATCATCGGTTGAGCTTGCTCTTGGGTGTTCCGGGACAAGATCTCTTGATTGATACTCGCATCGCCGCAGCTCCTGGTCAATGTTTGTTGTCAGGCCAATAATTATTTCTCTAGTGAGCCCTTGAATACCTTTAATTCGTCTAAAAACAATGATATTATGTATGTACAATGCACCAATCCAGAAATTACATCATTTGGCCATACTGCCTCGTTTTCGTGTATTTGAGATTAGTTAAATCCAAGCCTTGCCAATTACGAAACAAGGCTCTATAGCCAAATGACGTAATTTCTAGAAGGGTGTATTATCTCGACAATGTACAAAAATTTGTATGTAACATATCTCCTTACCGAATATGCTCACAATACCATAATTATACTGTGTACTTTTAAAGTTTGCAATTCGTTTCTGCCATTCATGTAATAAACCTCTTATGCATATTCGCATTCCATGCAATCCACATAACAATTCTTTTACATTTTATAAAAAATCTTAAAAATTGTGTCTAAAACAAAGGCTTTCCACGTCCTTGTTTTTCTACTTGACGTCTCAGTGTAGTACGTACCTGTTAACATCAATGGTGCTAAAGCCATAATTGTCACGATGCCAAGGCATCCAGTCGTCGAGAACCCAATTTAGCATCTGCTTGTTATAAAGATGCCGCGTATCTTCGTCTATCCCTCTGCCATCAGAAGCTTTGTGCCAATTGTGCACCAATGTTAGGAAGGCCATCTCATTTGCATGACCATTCTTCTGCATGAAATCAATCATCCCAACTGAGAACATGCGTTCGCAGTCCGGAACTGACTGCTTGTTTACACCAGTAAGAGCAGATTTCGTCAACCCAGTTGATGGATCGTTTAGTGCATCTCTAAAATATTGCAACCTAATATTGGGTATTTCACCAGACCGCAGACAATTGGTGATCCTTTTCAAGAGATGGTTATGGTCTTCTCTTTCGTGAAAGAATTCGCCAGAGTTCTGGTCACATTCTGGATTGTAGATGTGGTTGCGGAAGTCCACACCAGCTGACTCGTAGGTTTGAATCAATTTCTTATAATAGTATGTTGCCATCAGTGACTTGAGTACATCACCAAGGGTTTCGGATTTACCTGTCAAGAATGAGTTTTATAAAATAACATTTGTTATAACATAACATAACATAACATAACATAACATAACATAACATAACATAAATAATCATACAAAAATATTCCTCATAAATCGAGAATTCAAATTGTTTACTAGTCATTTTATTACGTTTCTTTGAATATTTTGTCCGTATCATTCAGGCTATTTACGAAGCCAATGAATAAACGTTAAATGTCCTGTACGGTAAAATTACAATTGCCAAATTGGTTTCAAGAGTTGAGACCCAGGCCCGCTTGAAGATCATTACCACGCGTGGCAATTTTTACCACAGGCGCAATTAAAATGACAAAAAAACATTAAGAACTATATTTCGAGAGGGAAACAAACGATAGCACTGAAAAGTCAAATACGAGCGCGAAAGGCTGTTGGGAGTTGCTAAAAAATTAATGAATTTTTTAGCGATTCTAAGCAGCCTTTCGCGCTCATATTCTACTTTTCCGCTTTGCTTGGAGACAGCCTTAACTGAAACAGCTGTACAATGAGTACATGTACCTGCAATCCATGGATGAGGATCGTAATGAAAAGGATAATGCTTTCTTCTTAGCATGAAAACAGCTTTTTCAAATGCAATGCCGGTCCCATCCCCACTACCGTTCTTCATGAACTCGTGAAGCCATTGCACATCTTCAAGAGGAACAGCTTCATGCCCAAGCTCTGGGAGAACAACTCCTAGACAATAAAGTAATTGCACATAGTCATAGAATAACGAGTCATTGACAATTGGGCGTTTAGGGTGTTCATCTGGGTGTGGATAAAATAATCTGGATTTAGGTTAAGTAATGAAATCCCAATTACACCTTTCCCGTTACGATTTTCCCCACACACAACCTCTGTAATGTACCTTCTTTCACAACAGGAGTTAAGTACTTCTTGATGTCTTGAACTCGGTCACTTTTAGCATGTTTTCTGCCAATCGCAATCAGTTCAATAATTGATAGTGGTCTTTCAGCGCCCATCGTTCGTAAAGAGTTGAACTCTCCGTCCGTGACAAATCCTAGAAAATGATAAAATGTACATAATGTAAACATACTAAGTGGACATAAGAACGGTGTCGACATTATTTTGTTTGCAGTGATATTGCCTATTAATGGATTACTGCATTATGATAATCTGTAAAAGCTATATAGTATACACTACAGTACAAATACATAAGTGTATAACTTGGAATCAAATATGTACAGTACATACCAACACTCAGCATGTCCAGTTTCCTCATTTCATCAACCAACTGCCTCTTTAAATCTCGAACTGTCTTGTCTGTTATTGAACTGTACGTAAGGAATCTCACAGGAATAGCATACGGTTTGATGTTTCTCTGCTCTTCAGAAATCATGAATGAAAACACATGGCTTGCTGCCTCCCTTTGCTTTCCAAATACTCCTTTGCAGTATGGTAGCAAACCTTTGCGCATTTCTGTGAAAAATTTGGCAATGTTTCCATCCAACTGTTCACTATTTTGCAGTCTTAAAACAATTGGTAATATGTCAGATTGGAATGAGAGATTTTGCTTTGACAGTGTTTCATATTCAACAACATCTCATGGCAATGCAAATAAGGTGTTTTCCTTAACATTACTAGCACCAAGTTTCTTCTCATAAGCTTTCTTAGACTCTTTATATCCACCTTTCAATAAACCCAGGTCTTCTTTCAAGATAGACTGCATTTTCGTAAGATCTATTTAAAAAGGTTTTTGTATGTTATACTTGCAGTACATGACCAGTAGCGTAGCCAGCCCGACTATTTGGTCCTGCTATGCAAATATTTTCATGTTCATTGACTGTGAAAACAATCAATTTCTAAAGAAATGAATAATGATAATAATTTTGAATTTGCATAGCGGGACTAAATTATCGGGCTGGCTACGCCACTGTACATGACGTACTGTATAGCATCATTATTAGTTGTTTTATGTATGTACATTTTTTACTATTTTTCTGTTTCTTTGATGCATCAGATGATAACTATTTGGTTTTCAATACTTTTAATTGTAAACACACAATATAGAAAAAAATACCTCTTAATAACTCATTGCCATGTTTTCCAAATGCAAATGTCTTAGCAGCAGAAAGGCGTTGGTCGTAAATTTTTTTCAATCTTGGGGCTTCCCATTGCCAAGGTCAGTGTCTCCAGACCATTCATTTTTCAAACTCTCTCTTAATCCTATCCTAACATCAAAGGCGTCAGCTTTTATCCACCACCTGCCATCTGGGGCTTGTTGCTTTGCAGCTAATAGTGCTTTTACCTGCAAAAATTACTAATTATTAATCATTTCACAATGTTTTTAGGTTGCAACTATGATTTAAACTTTACCAAAATCTTTTTACAAGTACATTTGATACATAGCATATTGGAAATAGACAGAAAAAACCCAGTTCAGCTGTATTCCAATCTAATTTCTGAGTCACTAAACAAACAGGAGCATTACAGTACACTTTTTGCATATGTTAAATAACAAGAATGTGCTAGCCGGTTAAAATTCTAAATCAACAAAGCATTTTCACTCTATTACCTGTATTGAAGTGTCCTTTGTAAATCCAGTATTTTTAATCTTACGTTGAAGTTGGCAGACAGAAAGACCAGCAACATTTACTCGGGCCTGCAATGATAGTGAAACAACATGAATTCAAATGAAAGTAAATGTACTGTACCTGTTGCAATTAAGGTGTATTACAGGTAAACTATGTCAAGCGTTCCTCTTTTGAGTTTCTAAATGGCTTGCGATTTTTCTCATTACCTTTCCAATTTAAAAAACTTCCTTGAGGAAATTTGCAATGTTGCTAAAAGCCAATTAAATTTTCCTCAGTTCCTAACTTCCTGTTCTGTTCTGTTCTGCACGTTGCAATTGGCTAACAAAAATAATCCGCCAATGACAACGCTCAGAACAGAACAAGAAGCCAGGAAGTTAAAACAGGAAGTTAGGAAAGTTAGGAAAATTTAAAATATTGCAACAGGTGATAAAGAGTGTTTCAAATTTGCAAAGCTAATGAGGAAAATTCCAAATGAGTTACTGTAGGAAGTCAAAAGAGGAACGCTTCACGTAATTTACCTGTAATACCCTATTCCACCACATGTAGGAGCCCCCCATATATATATGCATTCACTTCTTGATGGCGATTTTGACTTACCGGTACAAAAATATAAAGAATTGTAAATAATTATTCAATTATATATATGCACATGCACAGGGAGGGGGGACTCTGGGAGGGGTTTGGACAAAAAAATGAGTATTTATAGATTAATTAAATAAGTACCTTTGTTGGATCTCTCTTAACTCGCTTAGATTTACATGCAGATGTCTTGTCCAACCCCCATGCATACGAGTCAAATCATTCATGCTTAATGAAGACTGGCCCATATCCTCTATTGTTTCATTGGTCAAACCTGACCAGAGGGACGACACTTGTGTACTTTCGCAGTGTGTTTCATTGCTGTCGTTGTTATTTGGGCTCACTTCTACAAAATATTAAAAGATCCCAAATTGAGCAGGGTTGCCAGGTCTCAGGGCATGCTCGGAGCCAAACACTGTATAAAATGAGGCCAAATTTTACCAAAAGAGGCCAAACTACTAATTTTTCAAAAAGCCTAAATGCAACCTCGGCCCAGGGCCTTCCTCGCCCTAATGAGGAAGGCCCTGGGGACGAGGTTGGTTAAAATGAAAGTATGAAACGAAATTGAGCTTTAGCCAGTTACATAGGATTTCTGTGTTCATATCCCCCTGCAGGCTAAACAAAGTTATTAATTGAAATTACCGAATCAAAATTGTGGAAAGTCAAGAAATGAGGGCTAGAAAGAGATAACACACACTCTTGTTTTTTTTGTTGATTATATGAATATGTAATTTGTAGAATAAAAAAAAACTACTGAATTATTAACACACATTTGCAAGTTTATAAAATGTATTGTTTGGAGACTTAAGTTAAACACATGCAATACAAATCATTGTCCTATTGTCCAGGTTTATGCAAGAACTTTGTCCTTTTTCGCCACGTGTGTTCATTCAATAGGAATGTTGCAGAATACGTGTTCATGATTTGGTAAACATACAATAGATCGCGTTTTAGACAAATCTTATTAAAAATGTCTTCTACTTTCAATCTTAATGTCACTCTAAAAAGCTGTACAAGTGTCAAGTCAACTCAACATTCAACTGTTTTCTCCTTGTGAATCATACAACTGTTTGACTGTAAACAGCTCGAGCATTCGCCTGGTGGTCTTGAAGTCCACGCAGCAATTCTCTCCAAACTGAAGCTTTGAATGAATACGAATTATCGTGTTCATCAACTCTAGTTTCATCCTGTTGCGTTGCTTGGTCTTGATTGCTGCTAACAAGGAAAATGACCTTTCCACTACAGCATTGCTTACGGGAGTAGTGAGGCAGTTCAAGACGTATGTTGCTAATTCCTTGAATGGCTTGTCTCCAAGTGAAGTTTGAACGTCGGCGACACGAGACCAAAACGCAACCGTTGTATCTGGTATGGTGCCATCAAAGCTAGAATCTTCTTTCCAGTCACGGTGCACGATCTTTCGGTATTGCTCTTCGATCTCATTGACTTTCTCAAATCGTAGGTGAGGAAGGGGCAGCTGACTCACAGGGACTCTTGTTGCTACATTCAACACTTTTCGTGGATGAAGGGCGCTTAAACCTTTGAATACGTTGCTGGTGGCAGGTAGACGCTTTTCGACTTGTGTAATGGCTTCCAAAAGAAAATCTAGGCATCGTGTCTTCACTTCAAGAACTTTAGCTTGAGCAACAGCTTTGTCCTGTTGAGAAGAGATAAATTTCATTGCTTCAAACAGGAACTTCCCACCAAAATCAACATTTTCAATGGCGAGTTGCTCTCTTTCTTGGTTGAAAACCCTTCCACGCAAAGACAAGTGGTGTGTATTCAATTCAGTGAACATCTCTTCGGGATCGGCATCGGTAGCTTGGAAAAATGCATTGACTTGTTCAAATTCAGAGACTAGAGGCGACACAAACTGGAAAAATAAATAAAGAATGGGATCCTTGAGCATGTCAAGAAGCATACGTGCCTTGTAACGGGCATTCTGTTTACTTGCTGGTTGGGCTACGGTAAAATAAGCCTGCAACTCGCTCCAATTGGTCAGAACACGGAAGATCAACTTTCCTCGCACCAACCACCGTGTTGCGGAATACTTCTCGAACGGCGGTAGTTGGTCGTCATCCGGGCTCATCTCATCAACAAGTAAAGAAAACTTCTTTCCACTCACATCGGCAATTAATTCTTCTTTCAGCGCGGGACTTACTATATTAGTAAGAATTTTTGTGCATTTCGCACGATGTATCTTAATGTTCGCAAGTCTACTTCCTGTCGCATTACGTGCGATAATCTCCCCGAGATGATCCATGGTTAGAATTGAAGAATGGCACGCCATTGTCACAGCTAGCTCGATTTCTGCAGTTTTCACTTCCTCGGCGATCGTTGGGTTCCGCACGACTTGAATTGGCTTGACCGACCTTGAAGCTTTGACGCGCAGCAAATGCTTTTCACTATTCTCGTGCTTCGTTAAATTGGATTGCTTGGGTTTCATTGCCGTGTGACACAGCTTACAAAACCCATCCTCACTTCCATCCGATGCTTTCGATAGCCAGCTAAACTTACTTTCCCATGTTTTATTATACTTTCTTCCACCGTCATATGACGCTTTCCATTTGGAGGCCATATATGTGTGTGTGTGTGTGTGTATATATATATATATATATATATATATATATATATATATATATATATATATATATAAAAAAGATTGAAAGTTGGAGCGTACTGTAATTGCAAATTACAATGGTCAGAACTTCCCTTTTTATACAAAAATATTCGTGAGGCGGACGTCTGCGAAAACAGTACCAATTAAGCTTGATCCTATATATTATGATTGGCTATTTTTATACACTTACAATTGGCTGAATTTTGTGAACTGTGATTGGACGAAACAAGCAGCTAAGTTATCCGCATAATGTAGGATGGTTGCTCCAAGAAGTGATACACAAAATGTTGTTTCGTTTTGGCCTGTTTCTCATGATTAATTTAGTATTACACGTGAAATTAAAAATAGCTCTTGAAAATAAAAAGAGGCCAAAAAGAAGCCAAATGGCTAAATTTATTTTTCGAGGCCAAGCAAGAAAAAAAAAAGCCAAATTCGAGTTATTTGGCCTCCAAGAGGCCAATCTGGCAACCCTGTTGTTGGTTCCTTGTTTATAACATTCAATCCGTACTGCGAAAATACAGATTGCATTTTTGCATCAGGACCCGCCGCATAATTTGTATTAAAATCACCAACAAGTAAAATGCTTTTATGCTTTAGCCAAACTTTTTCTAAAGTTAATTGTATTTGATTGAGAATATTGTAATTGATATAGAATTCTGTGTCCCATGGGGGTCTGTAGATAAATCCTAATACAAAAGAGGACAATCTTGAGGAAACTTTTACCCAAATGGATTCTATACTCGGATTATTAAGTTCTCTCACTGCAGTCACAGTTAAATTATTTGCAACGTATAATAAACATCCACTGCCTTTCATGTTTGTACTTTGTTTCCCTTTACATTTTCGTCTGTCTCTCCTTATAATATGATAACCCTCTATAAATAATTGTTCGTCTGAGATTTCACTGTTCAAGTGTGTTTCAGTTAAGGCTAATATCTCAAACTTGTAATTTTGTAATAACATCTTGACCTCATCAACTTTGCCCTGTAAACTACGTATATTTAGTTGTGCTATATTCAATACATTCCCTCTGGTTTTGCGGCTAGATGCTAGCTCTGTTAAGACAGGGAAATAAAAATCTGCCATACAATTTTCTGTAGATTGTTCATCCACAGAAGAAACCGATGTACATAATTTTGGGAGCTCACATAATGCGCATTTCCATGTTGTTATATCAACTCCAAAGTTTCCTGCTTCGCATTTGTAATGAACTTGTGAACACAGTCATTGCATGTCAGTAGTTTCTGATTTCTTCTTAATTACCGCAGCAATTACAGACCTGGTTTTGGCTACGATTTCACCTTTTGTTATCTTGTGAAGCTCCTGGATTAGTTTCAATATCTCCCCCAAGACTAACTTCAATTGGTGATAGCAGTAAATGTCCATGCTTTGTCCACTTTACAATCGGATACTTGATTCTTGACCCACTCAGCCGATTTGGATGATTAGTTGTAGTTGATGCTTCAAAGGGTGGTCTAGTTTTATGTGCAAAGCTGTCACAAGTCCATCTAGAACAGTGGGAGGAACGATAATCAGATCGTTGGACGAGGAGACAGGAGTTTGACGATGTACGACTAATAAACCGTCTTTCGCGATGGTAGCGACATTAAGATATCGTTTTACGTCCTTGATGTTGGTAATCCTTTTAGACAGACGGGTACCTTGCTTAAGATGGGCATGTGTACGTCGGAGGTCCGGGCATTCTGACTGGATTTGAATCCAGGCTGAGCAAGTAGTGAATGGGAGACCAGATAACCCGCGGATATCTTGAACAGATGTGGACCGGACCCATGTTAAACACAGCTTCGAATGGACCAACTGCGCCATTGTACCCGGTGATGGTGGGGTCGAATACATCATCATGGGCTTCTAACAGGCTGCAGAAGCTTTGACAGGTGGTGGGTGGAAGAATGTTGTCGGGATCCACGGTTACACAAGAAGAGTGTGAGGATGCAAGAGGTTTAGGAGTGACATGCGGTACAGTATGCTGAGGGAAGGGGTGTGTGCTCTCCTTGGTGTCTAGAGTCTGGGTCAAACGAACTTGGCAAAAATGTTCATGACGGGATATGTGCTTAACTACTGATGTATCATTCAGTATGCGGACTCGTCCTGCGACAGCTTCGAGAATTTGTGGGCGTGGCCAATCACTCGCGGATTTAGCGCAATCTGGGCGTGGCTCCACGGCAAGGGTGCTGTCTGGGTCAATTTCATGAGGAATGGGAATCTCTAGGTATTCACCGGGCCAGATCACTGTAGGAGTTGGTGGAGCTCGAAGAATGTGTGCCTGGGTATGTCTAACAAGGTGTTCCTTCCGATTGGGGAGATATGTATTGTAGTGGGTGATGTCTGTACCCTTGATTGTAATTTGTTGCTTTGAGGGTCGAATGGAAATGTCATTGGTCACCATAAAGGGGGTTCCCACCAAAACGTCAACGTCTAAATTGTTTACGACCAGGGCATCAAGATGGAGGGTATAGGAGTTACGTGATAAATCCAGATGGATTTCACCAACAACGCTTAGTGAAGTAATTCCGTCAGCCTGTAGAGCTGTTTGTTTGGTTTTTTGGATAGTGGCGCCAATTTGTTGGGCAATAGATGACTTAATCATACTGGTCTCGGCACCAGTATCAAGAGGTTGTGGAACACTTTCAGGTGCGGGGATTGTTTTGTGCTAACTCGGTAGGCGGTAGACTTGACCCGATTGTTCTTGAAACAGGATTGGTCATCTGGTTCTGGCTCTGAGTCTGACCTATCAGACGGTTCATGTTGATCAACAATGACTTGTCGTGTGCAAGTTAAATATTGACGGTCTTCATTAGGAAGAAATGGGCACTTTACTTAAGTAGTGTTGGAACTGCGATCTTTTTGCTTGTTTACATATGGGGCAGCACTTGGTTGCCCTCCCTTGTCGTTACTGGGCTGGGAAGATGCACTACGATTGTCACGCTGTTGTGAGGATCGTCGAAAGGCTGTGCGTAGAACTTCAGCCTAATTTGAAGAATGAATTTCGTCAAGGAGGGCGTCTAGAGCTTGAGATATTTCAGGTTTGAGGCTGGCTAGTGTCTGTGATCGGAGTTCTGTCCCGTAACGTTGCTTAACTAAAGTGGGCAAATCTACATGAATTGTAACGCAACCATGTCAGTACAATTATGTTTTCAAGCGAGGGTGTTAATTCTTCGTCCGTGGAAACGTCTTCGCCATGATGTCAGATATTACCATTAGCTGTGAGTAAATTGTCATCGATAAAACTCAGAAGTCGCTGATATAAGTCCTCGGGGCGCTCGTCAGGTTCTAAACGAATGTTATTAAAATCGAGAAAATGTGCCCCAGTGGACTGAAAGCCATAATGTGCACGAATTGCTTGCCAAATTGTCCTCATAGATGTTGAGTTCTTAATGATTGTGTTTCGTGCAATGATGGAACAATAATTGGCTACTTGGCCGACCATCAACTCCAAGTGAGTTAGCTTTTGGGCGGCTGTACATCGGCTGGCTTCTGGAACGTCTTCGCCATCATTTTCGAGACCACGTAGTGGGGCTGTAGAAGTCTTTCGCAGCCATGTTGTGTCTTCGAGTAAAAATATGGCGAAGTGTGGTCTAAGGCAAGGGTGTATTGAAGATTTTGGTGCCAGGCTTTGTATGAAGTGATAGTTTCCTGCTTTGTCAGGGCCCACTGTTTTGGAGCTTGACTTGTAGCCATGTCTTGTTCATAAATATGTGTCGTATTAACACCTACAGATGCAAGCTGCTTCGTTTTCGACTTGTTGTCTGAGAGTAATTTCTTATTGACTTTGATTGTATTTGTTGAGCTATTCCACTTTATTGGAGCTCTTTGAGAATTATATTGAAATTCTCAGTAATGGACCGCTGTCACCACGCCAGTAAATAAGAGAAAACACTCAAGACGAACGACACAATATAAAAGATATATTATACAACACGAAATCACAGATGTTCGCAAGCACTGAGCGGGGCTTAATATATTTATATTGTCAACACTGTTCGAGTGTCAATCAAAATACGTCACTGTCTGATGTGACATACTTCCTGTAACTTTAACATATTAATAATGCTAATCAGAGTACGTCATTGTATGTGCGACGTACTGTAACTTTAACATAACAATAACAATTGTGGCGTTGTTACTCTTCCATCCAAGCCATTTCCATTCCACTAATAATGATTGTAACCTTTTATAATGGTTGGAAACTAAAAAATAGGTACGCTAAGCGTACATGTATCTGCTCATGGTGATTGCACTTTTGCCAAGGCTTCAATCAACACTCAGTAGCTTGTAAAAAAATTTAAGGGACTGATGTTTAACAGTTGACCAGTTAAATAAAGTTAGATTTATAGTATGTCAGATGAAATAAAAATAAAATGGCTGATATATATTCAACTTGTAGAAACTAATTCCTAAGATGATATTCAATTTTATGATGTTCTTGTTGAATCATCTTAATTTTATAATGTTCTTGCAGGGATGGATCCAGCGTGATCTGATAGGGGGGGGGGGTACCGCTCTGGTGCCGAGTTGTGTCGGTCATGTGTGTCACCCACCCATCAACTTCCTTCACTATTGCAAAGTCTTGCTTGCTACAGTATTTGAATTGTAATTGTTGTTCACAGCTTGCCTATCATCATATTATTACTCAAATTTCTGTATCTCATTTTGTTTCTAATAATTTTTTGTTTATCATGAAAAATAGGATCCCCCCTCCTGCACCCCCTCTGGCCAGGGCTAGGGGGGTGCACCCCCCCCCCCCCCCCCCCCGCATCCTCCCAGTAAATCCATCTCTGTGTTCTTGTTAAAACATTTCGGGTTCCAAATCTTCTTGATAGTTCATAATAAACTTTAGCAGGCATGCGAGAACATGGTAGATGCATAGAAGTTGTCAGGATAACAGGTGGTGCCAATACACATTGTTGTTCATTAATTGATTCATTGACATTATTGACACTCCCCTGAAGGGGCTTTCAGCGACAAAAATTACAAACACATAAACTTACTGTATTATTACTACATTAGTCTTAATTAATTGTATTGAAACAGATTACTAGCAAACAAGGAAAATTTCACAAAAACTGCGACAGAGACAACATCAACAACAACAACAACAACAACAACAACAACAACAACAACAACAACAGCGGTGATAACACACCAACAGTAGCATCGACAACACTTATTGATCAACTACTGAAAAACAAGTACTTAATAACTATCCAGGAATTGCTGGAGAAGTTTATGTCTTGGTTTTAACTTTACATTTTGCAGAGTTTTGGAAGGCCTTCTTATACCATAATTGATACATAACATCAACATTTCTGCTGTTTTTAATTGTTTTTAAATATAATCTATTTCCTTTTAGAAAATGTCATAGTCAGAGTTAATGGCACACAAATAAACTGTTTATGCCTAGTAAATATATCAAATAGGTCATATATTGAAAGTCATTCATCAGCAACAAATGATGACAAGTATGGAAATTAGAAGTATAATCGATGCATATAGTTCTTGAATAGAATGATATAATTCAGCATAACAGACCCATGCAATAATATTTTGTCGTGGAAGAAAATCCACTAAACAGAATATTGTTAGTTTTTACATTGTGTGCTATATTAAATAATATCCATTATGACATATTATTCAATGCACATACTGCTATAAAGTGCTTTAAGAGAAATGTTTCCAATATGTGTGACTTAGCTTCTGACTCTGCTAAATTTGTATAAAAATTATCTATCAAAGTCTGTAATGAAAGCAGACACCAATTGTCTATAGTTCTAATCATTGATAAAGAAATTATGTAACCTTACGAAATTATATAGCCTTCTATTGGTTTCATTCAACTAATTTATGTTAACTAAGTCACCAATGAAAATGTTAAATTGAGAAGTACATAAACATCAACACTTACAACTCGATATACACCAACAACGGCAACATGTGGAAGAATCATTACTTTCATAATTTCATAATAGTATTCTCAATGCCATTAGTCAATAATTTTCTTGTCCAAAATTGCAAATCATTTCGTTTCCACTACGTATTAAATGATGAAACCTTTCAAATGCTTGCCAAAAATGCACTATCGACATTTGCCATATTCAGACTAGTAAAATTACGTTGTTTTTAAAATGCATTTGATGTATAATTTTAATCGTAAATTCACAAATTGCCTTTTGTTTCACCCTTTAGTAAGCCGCCATTTTGAAATTAGTATCATTACATCATTTCATCTATAAGCTGTCGTTGATTGGCTATGAGCACGCTTACAAATTTCTGGTACGCGCACAATGGCAATATATCTGCTTCGCAGATACAAAAATCTAAACAAAATATAAGAAATACGGCATTTTATCACCCTGTAAAATTTTGCTCATGAGTCTTTCAAAACATTCCGTACAAATATCGCGTGACAAAGTAACAGGGATGTGACAGGAAGGGGTGAATTATTTCACAAAGATAGAAAAAGGCTGTGTGAAATAGATTAAAAGCTAAATACAATCATACAAACGTTTCTTTTATTTCTTGTAGAGACAAATATATACATATTATTATTTATTAATATGAAAAAGCCAGACAAATGAAATGTGTTGATTGTTGGTTTTACCATACTGTGTGGGCTTTCCTTTCATTTTTCAAGTTTCTACCCCCCTGCCAAGTCCCTGTTGCTAAACCACGCCAGATTTGTACGAAATGTTTTGAAGGACTCGTAAACAACATTTTACAGGGTGATAAAATGGTGCATTTCTTATATTTTGTTTAGATTTTTTAGTTTCCTACTGTTATAAACGGTTAAATGTATTATTAGTGGAATGGAAATGGCTTGGATAGAAGAGTAGCAAGGCTGAATTGTGTTGACAACTGACATGGGATGACAAAATTGTGCCGAATTTGGACAAAGTTGTGGATTTACCTTGTCAATGGTTAAACAAATATGATCTACTTGAAACCAAGTTGAAACCAAGTTGAAACTTGTTTAAAATGTTCTTGATACCATTATGTCTGAGATGATTTACATTTTTGTAGGATGTCGACGGGATCGCCAATAAACAGCGGAGTAAAGTGGAGAACTTGGCCAAATACATCCATTTGCAGGAGGTAGGCACATTTCAAATTATTATTTCGGTCAGAAAATATTAACTATTTTACACCAAACTAGTGGTAATATATTTAAATAAGTACCAATTATGTTTCTATCAAAAAGATTTAGGGAAAAAGGTAATGTAAGTCCACTGCTGTTTATCTGAAGTTGCAAGCCACAAATTGACGTTTAACTATGATTATTGCATGGTCATTTTCTTGTGAAATATTAGTGCTAGGCATGTCACACTTACCAATGACCACCCCCCAAAAGTACCGTCTCTGAACCATATAAGCACCTCAGAATAGCCAAAGCTTTCATGGTTTAGCTTTCGTCGTTTTTGGGTGTGGTCAGTTTCAGACGTTTCATCCCGGATTGGGGTTCGGGCAGCATTACCATGTTGACTGTCATGGTCAACTTGCCCTAAAACAGTTGAGATTATCTGCCCTAAATGAAATGCATACAAACTCATATACAGGTCCTAGACTAAATGGTATACGCATAAAATTCTAATAAAAGTTCATATAGTGCAAGCGCAGAGATTTTATAGTAGTTTATACTAAGTTTAGTTGATCATCTATAAAGCGTGTCAAAAAATAATCAAATGCATAGACTGATATGAACTTGAATGAAATGACTAGATGAACTGAAGGCACAGACAATTATGAATTTATGTGCAAATTTCATTGCTTCATCAATGTTGAAATTTGAAATAATTTAGTGATCGTAACTCAAGTACTCCGGCGACGTTATTGGCAACAAGTTGCTAGATTATTTATGAAACCTTAAACTCTATTTAGTTTAATGCCGGAACCAGTTGACAACATGATAATGTACAACAAACATATCATTGCACATCTGGTTGTTGTTTTAAAAGATAAGCTGTTTGCATGTAGTAATTACAAGGATGCGGCCAATCAGGAACGCGTCTTTTCTGCTTCAAGGATCAATTTGATCGCGTCTTCAAGTGCGTGCAAAACGTAGTCTGGTCGCAATCGGACGCGGTAAAGACACATTTTGAGGTGCGTCCAGAACGCGGTAATATTGCAGTCGAGTGCTCCAATACTTCTAAGCGGTACTGTGCCTTCTGATGAAATGCCTGAAAAGATATGTCAAATGTGCAAGGACAAATTAATATCCAACACATAAAATACATTTATAATTATATAATATTTGGGAAAAATATCAATGTCGTTTAACTGTATATATTGGGTCAAAATAGTGAGTTTATAGATTGTTTTGGGGAATATTACCTTGGTTTGAGGTTCTACCATATAATATTGAATATGATTGAAACTACACAAGTCATTGACTGCCTTCTGTTAATTTAGTCTAATCATTTGTCACAACACAATCATTATGCATACATCTACAGTAAACAGAGGACACAAGTGTGACTGAGGAAAGGAACAGGACTTGTGTCCCAATTGACACCTGACCCCAACATTAAAACTAGACTTTGCTGCTTGTTGCACACCACAAGCCCAATGACTTTTCTCATGATTTTGTGACAAGGTACACATAGACATTAGAGGCATTTGTAAGCAAATATCAGTATTTCTAGCTATTTCTCAAACAAATCACTGACCTAAAACTTATTTTGCAACAGAATCCTAAGGACCCTCAGGAAGGCCATGGGATCAAGTAAACAACAAGCAGCCAAGCACATTTGTACAGTACAAAGAACTTTTATAACTTATAGATCTAAGTAAAGCCAGGAGGGCTGTAAGAAGTTAACTTATATACATAATGTTTACATATACTAATTTTGAAAGAGTTAAGCGAAACACAGATTTTTAGATCTGCTGGTAGACTGTTCCACAGACTTACAGATCGGACAAAGAACGAGTTTCTAAAGTACTGCTGTTTATGTTTTAAGAGGAAATAGTAATTATTTTCATTATAATTGCAAGATCTAAAACCAGGCTCGTATGAACATAAAAAGTTATTAACGTCCATGGGAATCAGTACGGTTTTTTACTTGTAGAGTAGCATCAAGTCTGTGATCTGTCTGTGGAATTCTAATGGAAGGAGGTTGGTTGTGATCAATCTTTCCATGGCCATTAATTGTACAAGAGTGAAGGATCGTCTTTCTTAAATACGGCCGTGATATTAGCATGTTTCCAATTAATGGGTACTACGCCAAGTGAGAGAGACATGTTGAACAGTCTGTTTGGTATTCCAGTAGTCCAATCAATATGAGGCAAGTGAAAGTCGCCACAAATGGATGACCTGGTCAAATTTGTTGGTGTTTTGAACAAGCTGCAGGGATTCATTGAGTTGCTTGATGTAGTTCAAGTCTGTGTCAGGTGGTTCTTATTTTCTGGATGAATTTCACACACTAACATCTCTGCATTGCTTTTGAGATCTTTTCTTCGGACGCTTAGGATGGTATTACGAACTGCTAACAATGTTCCACCGCCAGTTCTCAGCCATGGATGGCAAATTCATTTCCAGGCAAGAGTTCACAGTTTGCAATTTCGGGTTTAACCCAAGTTTCAGTAACGAGTGTTTGAAGTTCAGTAATCTTGTTAGTTAAGCTTCTTGCATTGAAATGGGACATCGCATGAGTGAATGTTAGTGACATCATCAGGACCGGGGGATGATTCAGTGGTGCGAGGTGGAGTAGTACAGGGGACCAGGGTTTGTAGCCACATCACCAGCCAACAAAATTAATAAAACAACATGACATGGATTCCTAAATGTTATCCTTTAGGGTAACGAAAATGTGCCAAATGACCTGATTCATATACAGCGGGTGATGGTGAAGCTGTTTCTCATCTACACATTGAGAGGCTTGTGGCTGAGACAGTGGCAAAAACATTGCCACTTGCCTTATCAAGTGTCCTAGCTGCAGGGGACTTTAAATCATTGGGTGTAACACCTACACAAAGTATAGAGTCTGCAGCCACTGACCAGGTACAAACACAGCCTGGCTCGTCTGGAGGGGATTGCTTTTACATCACTGAATCAGAGGTTGAATTCTCTGATGATTTAAGGGAACGAACCACTCAAGCCTTTTCAAAATCCCTATACCAAAGGAAGCATGGCAAGGTCTGCTTGAGAATTATCCATCCCTGAATCAATATTACATGCCCACAATGGAGGCCGGTACATGGGTATCTTAAAACTAAGGATGTGTTTGCATTTGATGATGCCTTGGCTGAAAAGCAGGGAGCATTCTTTCTTACTGCACGACCAATCCTAGCAGCACACACTGCACTTGATCACCCCAGTGAGGAGGAGGGTCCAAATCCTGATCTAGTTAAGGGAATGCTTCTAAATGCCCTAGTCCTTCTAGGCAATGCTAATGTTTGTCTAAATTCATGGCCACAGCATCGATTTTCCAAGTACCTAATGGATGTTGGCAAGTGTACCGTTAAGGAAGATCTTCCCAGATCGGTTTCATAACAGTATCAAAGATGAGCATAATCATACTGCCAACCTTTGGCAAGATTGTTTCCTTCTCAGCAGCCCTTTTGTGGTCGCTCAGCAGCCACCAGCCAGGGTGATGGCATTCGAAAACAAAGGTGGAACTATACCCACCAAGATAACAATCTGGTAAGCTGAAAACGATTCTAATCCAGAACAGAGTCAGCAGGCAAAAGTGGACTATCCATTTCAACGATTAACAAACATACTATTGCACACACTCCCAACTGCAGGCTGCCTAATTCATTGTTTAGACAAAAAGAAAATTCAGACATTATGACAGCAGCACCTCATAGTCAGAGCTGTAGGGGATTTTTTGGTTCAGATTCTTCCAAAAGCACCAAATTTGGCCCAGATGTTGCCCATACCATACTTTTTTTATTTTTGGTGGGCGCCAAGGTCGGCATCCTCTGGGACCGTCTTATTGGAGAAATCCAATATGGCCGCCACCAGGGTTAAAAATCAATTATAGTCGAACAACCAAAAAGGCAACAATCATGAAAAATATCACTTTTTAAGGCATTTCTGGGTCAGACGATCTGATTTTGGATATTATAGGAACGGTTCGAGGAAAAAGAAATCTTAAAAAGTACATTTAAATGTCTATTTTGACTAATTATATCGCTTTTCAGTGTTCATTAACCTGAATATAGTCTTAATTTCAGGTCATAGTCACTCGTGTAATGATAAAAATTGACGATAGATGGAGGAACAATTTTTATTAACAATTTAAATGTTAAAAATGGATACTAGGTCTGCTGATGCGTCGCTAAATAAATTTTAAAAACCCACATTGCACATTCAAATACTGGTTTATTTAACATTAATTAATGAAACCTGGTTTATTTAACATTAACGTCATATAGGTATACGCTCTGGATTTTAATATATCTTGTTCGCAACTTGTGTTACTGGTCATCTCTACCCTCGTTATTAAGGCACCCGCCTTCACATTTGCAGAGGGCTGTGCATTTGATACCAGCTCGTTTGCATTAGCACCTTCCTTGGCATGCCTTGAGGCAAGCGCAGTGCAATAGAATGGCGCATGCCACTGAAGCATCTATGAGTGTGGTCCATAAAGGTTGCCATGTACTGCTTCCATCTTTTTGCCAGCCCCCCTCAGATAAGTCGGGGATTTCTTGCTGGACGGAGGTGGCCTTATCCCAGTAGAAACTGGCCTGCAATAATGCTTGTTTTCACATGCTGGAATAGAGCGGCTTGGGTAAGTGGGAGGTTGTCCAATGATCTGCTTCCATTGGTGAAGAGACGATGCCTCACTTTGTTCACTCTGGTAATACCACAGCCCTTGCTGTACATAAGGACAACGAAGCGTTCAATCCACTGCGTGAAACCAACCCGGAGCTCCGGTAGGCCGAGCGTATCGAAAAACCTGACTGTCAATACTACGACGTCACTGTCTACCATGCGAACATAGGCTGTTGTATGACCCTGTTGTACGGCATGGGCCAGATGCAGGAGGATCCTTTTGTCTGCTTCGGAATGGTTGCAGGGCTGGAGTGTTGTAAGGTCACAATCTCTATTGGCAAGCACGGTTTCGAAGTGTGTACTTTATAGCAGAAGCTTCCCGCCCATGTCAATCTTCGAGATCTGTGTGCTGATGAATGAGAACAGCTCCTTTTTGTTCCCCACATTCTTGAGAAAGCCACTATTCCATTCACGCTTCAGGATTGGAGTGCTGCCATCGCCGACTCTTGTCCGTGGGCCATTTCCGCGTCGTTGTTGAGTGAGGGCTTTAAGGTTATTTTCCTCTGGGTAATTATCCCATACAGCGTCGATGCGTTGGGTACTATTCTTCATTTGGGCCTCCAAAAATGGTATGATGTTGAGTGACACATATTCGTTAAATGTCTTGGCCATGTGGATCACTGCCACCATATCCAACACTACGACCGTGGCTTGTGTTGCAGCAGATGCACGGCCAGTCGGCGCATTGAGGCATTCGAGTACGTCAGACTTTGTCCCAGCTCGCAGTGACCCTTGATCAGCTAGGCTCGGTGGTTCTCTTTGATTTTCGAAGTGGAAGAAGTCCATCATGTCGGCATCAGGACACGACTGAAGTGAAAGGACAAGTTGCGTTATCAACGTCATGTTCTGCTTCTGTGTGCAATTGTCCTTCTTGCCTTTTCTCTTGAGGTCAGGTAGGTTGGCGAAGGTGAACATGTAGTTCCGCTTGATGGTATCGGATATTGGTACTGAATCCTTTTTCCAGCCTTTCCACGACATATGCTGCGTGAATGGCTTGGCCCACTGCATGGATTTGAGATAGAGAAGTCACAACGACCTGTTCCATGACATTCTGTGTATCGAGTCCAACAAGTTCCTGACATGTGGCAATGAATGGGTTTCCCGTGTGCACTACCACGTCGACAAACGATTGTACATCCTTGCAAAACTTGACTTGCAAGCTGTGCCCTTCGTGATAAGCAGTGGATGAAGGTGGTGGGTCGTAGACGGCTTCAAATTCTTCAACTATCCGCGCACAATCAGGCCCGGCCAATATGAACAGTGCAAGGGCCTCTGGATTCTCATAGAGTCCAGCAGCTCCGCCATGTGCCTGTAGGCTTTTGTTGGACTGTTTGTGTGCTTGATCTTTGGTGATCATGATCAGGCTGAATTTTTTAGCAGACTTTTGTACCACAAAGTTTCCCTTCATAAATTCAGCATATACCTCTGGGTGATTCTCGGGTAGCTCGACCATGTCGCGTACATGTAGTGGGAGCCAACGTGCGTCGTTCGCATGGTCCAGTGCGTGAAACCAAGCACAGAGTTCATTGCATGCCTGCACATACAGTAGGAAGTCCCCCTCTCGAAGGGATTGGACAAAGCGGGCCATCACAGATCCAACTCGATAATGGTTGACCAGAACTTGAACTGGGTAAATCTAGGGAACGTTCACTCCACATTTCGAATGACTCAAGTGGTCCCAATATACTTTTGCAATACTCTGACTATGCTGTCTGCTTGAGTAACGACAGTGACATGAAGGAAACTTGATGGGCGTACCTTGTCCACTTTATGTGATGCTCGTTGAGCGCCGATTGTGCACTTTAAGTCATTTTATGCATTAGTCGGATGTTTACAAGTAGTAGATTGGAAAATAGTCAAACATGGTTACATTGTAGTCAAACTATAATATGTTAAACATGCAGAAACTTTCTAAATTCATAAATTCAATACACAATACAAATACATACAACCACATACCTCTTCCTCCATGATGCGAAACGGAAGTCTGAAGTCCGAAGTCTGAAGTCCCTAGTCGGCTTTCGTACTTTTCAATGGCGTAGATGTTCATGCTTCTAAAAACATTAAGGGGGGACCTAACCTAAACTTTGACTCAGATGGCGATTTTTTTTGAAAAATCTGATACTTCAGGCATAGAAGAAGACTATGAAAAGAGTTTGGGGGGAAAATTACATTATTTGTGTGCTTAGAATGCATTTTAAATCACTTATATTATGGTTACCATGGTTACACAATCTGGTTTTTATTTATGTACCTATGAAACTTCGCCAAATAGCGACTGAAGTTTCAAAAAAGACCTGGGGAAAAAAGAATATAGAATAAAGAATCTATGTTGCTTATTACATGAAGTATGACAACTATGTTTAAGGCCCCATTTGCTCATGGGACAGCTCATGACACAAAATTTGAGAGAGATAGCGAGTGTGAGTTTTCTAACAGCAGAGTTTTAGCTTAAAATACCCGGAACAAAACATAGATCTGTATACAGAAGAAAGAGAAAAGGAAAACCTTTTACTGGGGATCAAAAACATTCAGAAAAAAGAAGGAAAACATTGCCAGAAGAGTCTCAAATGGCTGGGTTAATACCAAGTTCGTTGTGTGATCAGCCCTCATCAAGTTCCAAAAGTGATGAACCAATAAGCGCATCAAGACTGAAAATGAGGCCACAAAATTCTTCTACCTGTCCTGCAGAAAGTCCTGAAGATGGAGAACCTAGTCAGAGCAAGGGATACAGACTTGTAGACCTGAAGAGTTTGTCTTGAACTCTATCAGAGGCTCACATCTGCGCTGAAGGTAAGAACACATTGAGACAGTCACCCTCTCAATCAGGGGCAGTGATGTTTTTATGGCATAATATATACTATGATTGAAATTGTGTTTAGTTTTATTTTGTTTTTTAGTTTTAAAGGTTTCGTTTCTGTTCAATTGTTTTGAATATTGTTTATTTCATGTAAACACCAGCATGTTTGGTGTTTTAGTATGCAGACTAAGTACTGTAATTTGAGAATGAAGATTTTAAACCACATATCTTATATATTGTTATAACATTCTAAGTCGTCTAACTATAAAAGAAAATTCTTCTATGAGAAATGACCTGATGTATGAGCTCTTAGCAGAGTGTAGTTCATGCTCTGAAACTACACCATTGAAAACATCCTTCTCAGTCATCAATAAAGGGCAATCATTTGATGTAAACCGACGTGCTGTATACCATTCATTGGAGACAGGTGGTGGTTATGAAGGACTGGTGACCTTTTGCAGCATTATGAATATGCCCTGTATGTCATCATCTGCTTACTACAAGCATGTTGACACCATACTTGAAGCTCTTGAGGCTGAAGCCAAAGATGAAATGAGGCAAGCAGGGCAGAGAGTTCGCAAACACATATTTAATGAAAATGGAGTGGAAACCAGTGATGATGTTGTAGGTGCGGATGTCTCTTTTGATGGAACATGGGCAAAGAGAGGATTTACTTCATTGACTGGAGTAGTCTTTGTAATAGCAGTGGATACTGTAGAAGTCCTTGATTACCATGTTTTTGCCAAAGAATGTTGTAAGTGCACCATGAAGAAAAGTCAGTGCAAAACTGATGAGGAGTTTGAAGAATGGCAGATTGAACATCTTTCTTCCAATCAATGTGACATCAATTTTACAGGTAGCTGAAGGTGCAAAAGTATTGTGGAATAGGTCTGTGGAACTTCACAAAATTAGGTACAAGTGGATGGTATCTGATGGTGATAGTAAAGCATTCAGTGCTGTAGAGGATACATATGAGGAATGCAAGGTTGAAAAGTTAGACTGTGTCAGATACGTACAAAAGAGAATGGGTAAGTATCTCCTGAATCTTAAGTCGACTACCAAAAGCAAGCTTGCAGATGGCAAATCTATTGGAGGTAAAGGCTGACTAACAGAGGTTAGGATCAAGCACATTCAAAGATACTAATACTATGGTCTTGCTATAAGACAAAATACCTTGTCAAACCCAAACTCAACAGAAAAGGAAGTTGATGTGGCTGTTTACACAATGAAGAAAAATATTATTGCCATTCTTCACCATTCCATCCAGTCGAAAGACCTGGCTAAACAACATCGCTACTGTCCTGTTGGAGAGTCTTCCTGGTGCAAGTGGCAACAAGACACTGCGACTGGAACAAACACTTACCAATCAGAGGACTGTCTACCAGAGGTATTTTGTGAGTTGTTGCACCCAACTTTCATGGCACTAAGTCAGAGAAAACTTCTCGAGCGATGTGTACGTGATGCAACACAAAACTGTAATGAAAGTATTAATCCACTGGTATGGGCTTGTTGTCCAAAGAACAAGCACCATGGTGCCAAGGTAATTTGTTGCGCTGTAGCCTCTTTCATCTGCCACTTCCACAGTGGAGCTTCCTCAAATGTGAGGGTGATACAAGCAAAAACTATCCATTCCAGCAGGAGTTTTTACAAAGCAGGCATCAACTAAAAAGGACAAAAGGCGAATAAAGAAAGCGGACCAACAGGCAACAGACAAAGCAAAGAAATGACGGCAAGGGATCCAGCTAATGTGAACTCGCTGTGAAGAGGTCCTCGGGGAAGCTGAGGGAGTAACATATGAAGCAGGAGCCTTCTAGCTTTTTTAACTTGTCAGGTGCAACATAATTTTGTATCATTTATGCCACTTGAGAACACGTAGGACCATTTAGGACTGTCCGCATATTTTAACTTTAATCCATTTTTCTCAGAATAAGCTTTTTGCAACTTTGAGAAAAGATATCTTGATAGGAATTTATCCAATTGACTTGAAATTTTCAGTATTAATTCATCTCAGACAGATTTTGGTAATACGCATAGGATTTGGTAGTGTGATGTTTATATCATAAGATATTGGGGGAAATGTTGCCAAAATTATGGATAAAAGTTTAGGCAAATTTTAAACAGCCACAGAAACCAAAGCATTTAGTGTTTTGAAAAGTTCTATGCTCATTACCTTAACCAACCTTTAAGTTATAGATTAATGTGAAAATCTTTCAATTCCATCAATCCTAGGGCAAGATATCTTTTCTCAACTGCACTATGGTGGAAAAAGTATTGAGTTACAATCTTTGATCAGTATCAGATTACTAATTAATTTTTTGTAACAAAAATGCTTGTAGCTACATTCTATGACTTACAAGCTTTCTAGTGATATATAGTTTTACCTGGTTTATATAAATACTCTTCATGTCATAATTCAATGTAAAATGGCATACTTTTTAGGTTAGGTCCCCCCTAAATATTATATAAATATAGTTTTGTATTGTTTATTTTGGTGCTGTCACTGCCATTCTGTTAACTACTGTATATTGAATCACCTTTGGTAAACCTTTATGCAAAATAATATTGTAAAGATGGATATTTTATCATCGTATATGGTATAAATGATAATGTAACTCTCTTCACACCTTGTCCTTGACATATATTTATCTGTTCTTCAACATCAACCATGTGGCTCTCATTGTTAACAGATTTTGATACTACATTTGCCAGATTTAATGTAGTTTGTTGCCGTTTTCGCTGAATAATTTTATTAGATGATGATTCCCTAAATACCCAAACGGAATATATTGCATATAAGTTACGCTCATTCTCAAAACTGAATTGAAAAACAAATTGAAACATACCTTCGACGAAATTCCAAAGACAGCAAGTGTGCAGCAAAATCGCTGTCACTGGATTTCTCGTAGCCAGCCACAATTTTGGCCTGTTTCCAAGAATCAAATATATTGAGGTTCAAATATATCCTTTTATGACCTTTCTCCCATGACTTTCTGCAATCTTTTCAGCTCAAAAACACCTTTTTTTGACCGGAATTTTTCCTTGAGCCTCTGTGCATGGTGCCTGTATTAGACGCCATATTGAAATGCAAAACTTGAAAAAATTCACCCAATCTTTTCAAGTTGACTCATGCACAGAACAGATGCGCAGCAGGTGGCACTGCTGCTTTAAAGTACATATTTATGTAATTAAATTAAATTATGGCGTTACCTGTTTCATTTGCATGCATATTAACGGAGGATTTTTCATCAATGAAAATTAATAATAAATCGTTGATCAATCAATGAAAGTCACAACAAAAGAAGCCATCGATTATTCATCGATTTCCAATATCAATTGATTGATAAATATTGATTTGGTATGGACTGCTATTGATAATTATCGATTTGATTAAATATGCCGGGTATAAATCTCTAGAAAATAATGAAGTTTTTTGCTGAATTGTGCACCGTTGGCTTATTTCACTAAATCGAAATCATTGCGCCTTTCCTGCCTCATATCCCATCCTGACAAAGCGGGATAATAAAAACAGCCCCTTATTCAGCAAATTTGTGCATGCTGCCTTTGATTCCTTGGGGCCGAGACAGCATTTTCCTTGCGATAGTAACTTCTAGTCAATACATCTGACCCACATGAAAGAACATTCTTATTAAAAAGCACAGACAAGTCAGATAATGTTATCAAAAGATATCAATGGTGACCAAAGTAATTGCAAAATTTATGTCTACCAGATTTTGTTGCATGCTATAACTGCAAACGTGCGAATAAAGAGCAAAAAAACTAAACCGAATTTACCTTTAACAAATGATTATTTTCCAGAAAATAATTTGAATGATAATGTAGATGATGATCTCTCTCACCAGCATCTCCCATCCAAGGGCTTTTGGGGTGAAGACCCTGGGTATGTTGGTGAGCACTTCAATGTTATTAAACCTTGGTCGATGTTGCATGATCTCATTTAATAATTTGCAAACTATTTTTTTCCTCTTCTCTATGTGTGCAAACAATTTATTTGCACTTTTGTTGTCTGTGCAAACAATTTAAGAATTTTCCATCCCCCCTCCAAAAAAATAATGGTCCGTCCCTAATACACTCAGATTCAATAAAAACAAAGATCCTGAAAATTACTGTAGAGAACAAATTATGCTTAACACTCTTTGAAGAAATGAAACTACAGATCTTCTGAAAGACTTCCAAACTTACAGGATCGATTTGAAGTAGTCAAAGATGTGATCCAGCACGAGAATCATACTGAAGCTCTTGATCAGGCAGTAGAACATATTGTAAGTGAGGAATTTGGTAACATAGTTGCTCCAAATGCTGAATATTGAGATGAACAAGATAAAGAAGTTGTCCCAAAAGTGAGTGAATTATTTGGATGTTTTGATCCAGGAAAAGATAAATAACATGCCCAGTATGACCTGATAATTGTAGATTATGCAAGTCTTTTTTAACAGATGCAGTATAATATTAATTATATGAGAGGTATGAGACGAGATTTAACAATGCATTATCTTTATTATTCACTCTTTTTTAACGTATTTACAGTGAATTTAAAGTATATAAACTATAACTATAACAAAATAACGTTCTTAGTCCATCCTAACACCACCGCTGACCTGCGCCCACTGTTCGTCTTTTTGTGAACGACCTATAAAATAATAAAGCAAAAATACAAAGGAAAAGACAGCAAAAAAAAGGAAAAGGAGATGGCAAAAATACAAAGGAAAAGACAGCAAAAAAAATGAAAAGGAGATGGCAAAAATACAAAGGAAAAGACAGCAAAAAAAAAAGAAAAAGAACATTCGCAAATCCTAACAGTAAATATTGCCCAGCCTATATGAGGCGGGAATGCATTGTTAAGTCTGATATCTTTCATATAATTAATATTATACTGCATCTGTTAAAACAGACATGCATAATCTACAATTATATTTTGAGATTCAATTTAACAATGCATATTCAAAAGTTCTAAAATGTAAATATCAAGAATAGGCCGTGAGATGAGGGTCGAAAATATGCTTAGAAAACAGATTCCGTAGCACCCCTCGTGTAACTACATAATTTTTACATGAATGGATAGATTAGAACTTACTTAGTTAGAATCCACTTCCCCCCAAGTGAAATAGTTGCACAAATTTAAGTACAACGTCTCCAAAATTCATGCTTGGTCGTATTTCAAAATCCATGACCCGCCATTGTTGTGTTGCAAATACACATGTGCTTGACCACAAAACACTTAATGCGCACGCAGATAACAAAAACTGATCTCAATCCAGAACTGGAGAAACCTGGACAAGAAAAAGTTGTGAAATGTGCGAAAGAAGGGCTGAACTGAAACAAGATGACATCGGAGTGTTTTAAAAATATATGATATTTTTATGTTTTGTGCATTTTAATGTTTTTTCCAAACATTCTGAGCAAATTACCGTGTCAAGCCCTGGCCAGGAACACTTCCAAGTCAACATTA
>CACRXK020000953.1:0-28422 GCA_902702795.2 Paramuricea clavata | reverse complement strand
CATACCGCAATTTCTCTACCATTTTAATAGGGGGAGGGAGATGTAATTCTAATATATACAAAGAGTCTGTTTTCATGTTTGATTCTCTTTAAATATGCAACATCGGGTACTGTAAATATCAGTAAAATATCATAATTATCTTTCAAATACAATACTTTCATGCTTCACGATTTTATACATTAATTAATTGGTTACAGGAGAAAGGTGTGGGGAATAGGGGGAGGGGGGGTTGTTGCTAAATATGAGTTTTACTTGGTGTTCACAATCTTATTTATTTTCTAGATCTTTTCCTGTCAATTTTATTAGTCCAGGGTCGTTGTTTATTATTATTTCCTTTGCATCTAGTCCATTAATGAGAAAGAACCGAGGTTAACTCTAAGCTCACTGGAACTTCATTACGCACTCGGTTTTTGTATCAACCAATTTCGTGTTCAAACAGTTGTGTTATGTTGTTGATCATGCACTTCTTTATCACGAACGCCTTTTCGCCAATCCAATATATTTGTGCCATAAAAAATTCTCAGTTCATCAAAAAACAAAGAAGGAAACAGCTTAGTAGGTTGTAGGAGGTATTCAATATTATGCAACGGCATTGCATGACGTTTGCAATCTAATTATATTAGAGAGCTTAAGCTTCGCATTCAACGACAAATGTCAGCCAAAGAAAAAATTTACGCTATAAAGCAATAAAAAGTAAATGGGCTTGTTGTTTTATAACTAGAATGCTTAACTATTCTTGTGCCATATGGAAGAAAATATGACACGCAGAAATCGAACAAACATTATGCCAAGAAAAGTCGGTCTTGCTGTTCCCGCAAATGTGAAGCTTAACCTCCCTAATAACTTGCGCATACGACGCGCACATACCAAGAGAAAGGGAGTTCCCGTCTTATCTAATTAGCATTAACAGCTTTTACAGATACAGATAATGCACAGCACACTCCCTATCAGAGTTTCTCAGACTGAGTAATTTGCTCTTAGTCAAAACATCACTTCTCTCCAAAATCTCCAGAAGCGTAGTCAGGATTTTTGGTGAGGGGGCAGCAAAAACCTAGATGGGGCCATGTTTCACTTCTTTTTATAGAATAAATTTTCTCAGGTAGCGCCAAAATTTTACCAGGGAGGTGGCCCCCCCCCGACCCACAACCTGGCTACGCTTGTAAAAATGTTTTCAGCGAAACCGTCATCGTGCCGTCATCCGCTCTGACTCCAAAAGTTGTCCATCATCATCTGTTTTCCATTGCCATTGATCTTCAAACAATCAGGGGGTAAATATGTAATCTAACAACATATAGTCGCAAATCGCAACAAAGGCTAACAGATGATTAACACGATGTGGGTAAAAAGATTTCTCTAAATTTGAACTCGGAGAAGTTTTATATGACATATTGCTGCTAAAATTTTCGAAGAGCAGTGATGGTTTGATAAGATCAGGTAATCACCTGTTGTAATAACTTGAACAAGGTGGGGGTCCAGTGTAGATCGAGGTTGTAGGAATAACACAGTGTAAGTAAAACGTTTCTTTCAACCAGCTGAAAGAGAGAAAGAAATTTCCGAATGAATTGAATGATAATGTAGATGATGATCTCTCTCACCAGCATCTCCCATCCAAGGGCTTTTGGGGTGAAGACCCTGGGTATGTTGGTGAGCACTTCAATGTTATTAAACCTTGGTCGATGTTCCATGATCTCATTTAATAGCTTGCAAACTATTTTTTTCCTCTTCTCTATGTGTGCAAACAATTTATTTGCACTTTTGTTGTCTGTGCAAACAATTTTTTAATTTAAGAATTTTCCATCCCCCCTCCAAAAAAATAATGGTCCGTCCTTAATATACTCAGATTCAATAAAAACAAAGATCCTGAAAATTACTGTAGAGAACAAATTATGCTTAACACTCTTTGGAGAAATGAAACTACAGATCTTCTGAAAGACTTCCAAACTTATCAGGATCGATTTGAAGTAGTCAAAGATGTGATCCAGCACGAGAATCATACTGAAGCACTTGATCAGGCAGTAGAACATATTGCAAGTGAGGAATTTGGTAACATAGTTGCTCCAAATGCTGAGTATTGAGATGAACAAGATAAAGAAGTTGTCCCAAAAGTGAGTGAATTATTTGGATGTTTTGATCCAGGAAAAGATAAATAACATGCCCAGTATGACCTGATAATTGTAGATTATGCAAGTCTTTTTTAACAGATGCAGTATAATATTAATTATATGAGAGGAGACGAGATTTGACAATACATTATCTTTATTATTCACTCTTTTTTAACGTATTTACAGTGAATTTAAAGTATATAAACTATAACTATAACAAAATAACATTCTTAGTCCATCCTAACACCACCGCTGACCTGCGCCCTCTCTTCGTCTTTTTGTGAACGACCTATAAAATAATAAAGCAAAAATACAAAGGAAAAGACAGGAAAAAAAATGAAAAGGAAATGGCAAAAATACAAAGGAAAAGACCGCAAAAAAAAATTAAAAGAACATTCGCAAAGCTTGTTAAGTCTCATATCTTTCATATAATTAATATTATACTGCATCTGTTAAAACAGACTTGCATAATCTACAATTATATTTTGAGATTCAATTTAACAATGTATATTCAAAGTTCTAAAATGTAAATATCAAGAATAGGCCGTGAGATGAGGGTCGAAAATATGCTTAGAAAACAGATTCTGTAGCACCCCTCGTGTAACTACATAATTTTTATGTGAATGGATAGATTAGAACTTACTTAGTTAGAATCCACTTCCCCCCAAGCGAAATAGTTGCACAAATTGAAGTACAACCACTCCAAAGTTCATGCTTCGTCGTATTTTGAAATCCATGAACCGCCAATTGTTGTGTTGTAAATACGCATGCGCTTAACCACAAAACACTTAATGCGCACGCGCAGTAACAAAAACTGATCTCAATCCACAACTGGAGAAACCTGGACAAGAAAAAAATTATGAAATGTGCGAAAGAAGGGCTGAACTGAAACAAGATGACGTCGGAGTGTTTTAAAAATATATGATATTTTTATGTTTTGTGCATTTTAATGGTTTTTCCAAACATTCTGAGCAATTTACCATGTCGAGCCCTGGCCAGGAACACTTCCAAGCCAACATTACAATAACAACTTATTCAATTTTTTTTGTTATTTAACTTATTTTATACTACAGCAATTGCATGACGTTTGCAAGCGAATTTGTTTTCAGGCTTTAAATATTATTATAATCCTAAACATTCTAGACCACGCATACCGTAATTTCTCTATCATTTTAATAGGGGGAGGGGGAGGGGGGTAATTCTAATATGTACAAAGAGTCTGTTTGCAAATTTGATTCTCTTTAAATATGCAACATCGGGTACTGTAAATATCAGTAAAATATCATAATTAATTAATTATCTTTCAAATACAATACTTTCATGCTTCACGATTTTATACATTAATTAATTGGTTACAGGAGAAAGGTGTGGGGAATAGGGGGAGGGGGGGTTGTTGCTAAATATGAGTTTTACTTGGTGTTCACAATCTTATTTATTTTCTAGATCTTTTCCTGTCAATTTTATTAGTCCAGGGTCGTTGTTTATTATTATTTCCTTTGCATCTAGTCCATTAATGAGAAAGAACCAAGGTTAACTCTAAGCTGACTGCAACTTCATTACGCACTCGGTTTTTGTATCAACCAATTTCGTGTTCAAACAGTCATGTTATGTTGTTGATCATGCACTTCTTTATCACGAACGCCTTTTCGCCAATCCAATATATTTGTGCCATAAAAAATTCTCAGTTCATCAAAAAAAAAAGAAGGAAACAGCTTAGTAGGTTGTAGGAGGTATTCAATATTATGCAACAGCATTGCATGACGTTTGCAATCTAATTATATTAGAGAGCTTAAGCTTCGCATTCAACGACAAACGTCAGTTAAAGAAAAAATTTACGCTATAAAGCAATAAAAAGTAAATGGGCTTGTTGTTTTATAACTAGAATGCTTAACTATTCTTGTGCCATATGGAAGAAAATATGACACACAGAAACGAACGAACATGATGCCAAGAAAAGTCGGTCTTGCTGTTCCCGCAAATGTGAAGCTTAACCTCCCTAATAACTTGCGCATACGACGCGCACATACCAAGAGAAAGGGAGTTCCCGTCTTATCTAATTAGAATTAACAGCTCTTACAGATACAGATAATGGACAGCACACTCCCTATCAGAGTTTTTCAGTGACTGGTTACATACTGTTTTTTCCGCAACACACTGTCCATTCTCACTCAAGTAAATTTATATATGTCATCCAACAGCATTAAGACGCAAATCGGAACAAGATCAACAGATCACCCAACTCAGACTGAGTAATTTGCTCTTAGTCAAAACATCACTTCTCTCCAAAATGTCATGAGATGCCCGAAATAGGACAGGCGTTTAGGAAAAATAGATATGGTACGCGTACCATCGTACCATTGAAAATTAACAAGTTCCAGGCATACTATAGTACCATCGTACCACTGACAGTAGTACCCAGTTTTCCGACAATGCGCGCGTAATAACAACGTGCTCTATTACAGTTAATTTAACAACGTGCTCTATTACAGTTCTTTGAATATTTTGCGACACAGAGATTCATTACTCGATTCATTTTACTGTGCTCTTTTGTGATAGTTAGAATGTCTAATAAACAGCAGAAGAAAAGGAAAAAGCCGTCCGAAATATTCGATTTAGATAACATAGTTGCTGGCTTAAGATCGAATGTTTCGTTCGTTGAGAAAATCCAAGAGCACATCACAGCGCTTCGTGATGTTAATCTTGAGCACGTGTTGGCTGAGAAAGTTAAGCTCACCGAAGAAGATGCCTTAACTCTTGCGGCAATGAAAATTGGCCACCACGGTATTATTGTTTTAAGGGAAGCATTGCAGCATGTCCCTGCTAATCTTACTCGTTGTACGAAAGGTTCGTCTATGCGTTTTAGCTACGTGCTAAAAATTTTTAACGCTTTGGCTCTCAATCGCAATGGAATCAACTCGACGCAGTCGACGGCGCTTTCGAAAGAAGACGATGTTCGATTGATGTGCGTGTTTTTGGAATCGTACTGCCCAGAATTTTTGTCAATGAAAGCGTCAACGACAGCGACAAATACGAACGTGTGGGATCTTTCAAAAAGAGAACAGATCAATTTTAATAAGTTTTTAACGCCGCCTATTTCCAACTGTTTACGTTGTCACAAACAATTGTCAATGCACAACAACCTGTCAAAGGCAACTTTGTTTACTTCCGAAGGCCCAATTCCGTGCTCAAAAATATCTCTCGAGTGCAGGGACTGTTCAATTAAATACGGTGTTGCCAACTACAGCGAAGAAAAAGGTATGCATTTTTACCCCGAAGAGTTGGAAGTCGATGAGATCGAAGTGAGCAACGTCACATACATCGACAGGAAATTATATCGTTGGATTCCATCCCTTAGGTAAGGAATTTCTTTGTTAAATATTTAATAAGCCGAGAACTTAGTAAAGCTGCGCCTAAGCTGCGCCTAAAACCATTAGGCTATAAACGGCAGAATTGCTGGATGTAACCGCGAACAATTACGTTTCATGTTTTAAACTAACTATATAATTAGTATATTACTACATATTTTGTTTCATTTATACATTTTGTTTTCCACAAAAAGTCTTGCTGATGTATTTCATTTGTCTGAGCTGGCTGCAATGACGGGTTTCATTTGTCTGAGCTGGCTGCAATGACGGGTGCAAGTGCACCCCTAACCTTTTGTATTCACAACGTTGCCGTTGTAATTTGCCAAACTCCCTATTCACGACTTTGAGGGTGCAGGGCAGGTACAGACTATACAACAGGTGCATAGGTGATTTAACACAAACAGATTTAACACAAACAGAATAAAAGATTATTTTAAAAGGTCCTAAATTTATGGTAACCCCTTTTGTTAAAAATAGGTCAGTAATTTGCCAGCTTGTTGACTGTTGTCTGTAATTTAAGTATGACCCGAAATTGTTGATTTGAAATTGAATTCTAGCAATCATTGTTGGGTGTCCTTCAGTGGGTTTTCAGAGGCATACAACAATGTGAATGCAGAAGAAATTGAGCAGTTTTGTGCAGTTGTACATGGTAAGTCAGAATTTAAACTTTTTTCTATAAATTTGATGTAATGTCCAGTTTATTTGGTCATCTCTGAATAACATATCCATGTAATTAGGCTGTTACTCAGTATAGTCATTTTATAAGCCGTGGGATCAGGGTTTTCAGTTTAGGGAGTTTCGCCAGACTTTTTCATTTGGCCCACCTAAATTCGCCAGAGCTTTTATATCAATATATAATCCATGTGCACGAATTGATTGTAAACTCAGGTGCAGTCCACATAGTTTTAAATTAGGCTTTTCCCTTTCGCCATAGCTTCATCACCATTAACCAAAGCCTCACACAAAACTGAAAACCCTGTGTGGGGTACTTAGAATTACTATGTATTCATGCCTCTCTCCTCCGCAGAGGCCTCTGTTGGCTGTGATCATGATAAGTATTGAGATACATTTCACAACACTTTACATGGAGGATTTTGGAACACGAGTGGGGCCGCTGGGCGAAGGAGCCTTCATGCATAGACATTGTAGTCAAAGCTGAAATGGCCTGATCAGTGCTTTGCTGTATTTGTGATGTCATATTAGCACTGTTTGGCCTCAGTTGTGGACATAAATAACCGTAGTCCCACTTGGGCAAAAGTTTGCCATTCCTATAATTATTTACTGATATATGAAAAATGATAACACAAAATTTGGGGAGGCAATTTTGGGGTGCATTTGCAACTGTTGAGAGTAAATTACTTCTATAATTGTCACTAATTGTGAATGATGTCTGGTTATTAATATATTGGTCTTTGTCGCCATATATAGGTCATCCAACGTTAACTGAACCAATAAGTATTGAGGATACATCGACTGAAAATGGTGGTATGTATTGATTTTATTAACATGAAAATCAAAACAGCTGATTCTTGCTCATTCCTCCCTACAAATGACATCTGAGCAACGAGACAAGAAGTTCCAAATAACTGTCACTACTCAGATCGCTGAATACTTGAATAGATCTGTTTGGCTACATTTTAAATCAAAGTGTGATTAAAATTGAAAACATATACTTTAATAACCTCGTATCCAGCCGGTATTAAGCCGCATATCTCGGTGGGCAATACTGTTCACCTCAGGAGAACGTTGGAAATCACCGCCATGTCAGGAAAACAATGGTGGAAACTTTTCCTTGATGAAACAAAACAAAACAAAAGGTTTTCATTTAAAAAATGCGGTAATTTCAAGAAAGAACAAGCAAGTTCACAAAATTAAGTGTTAATTTGCAATATGTTTTTAAATGTTTCTGTTGCATAAATTAATCTATTTGAAAAAACAGAGTGCTTCTAGTGTCTGTATATTAAGCATTTTGCAACAAACAATATAGTTTCTAGCTTGCAGTGATACATACTGTAAGTGATAATATTGTAAATAATAATGTCACTCAGAGTAGAGACTTTAATTAACCCAAATGTTGAGTGGCAATTGCAGCACTCTCCACTTGAAGAGTAAAATCGTCTGGTGTTAGAATGAGTAACATCCTAAAGTAGGGTGCATTGCCACATAAAGGGTTATTATAATGAGGTCTGAAAATTATATAGGTCTGACGATTAATTTTATTATTTTAGGATGTTTCTTTAAAACGTTAATTAAACTTCAAATTTTAATACATGTATGTGTAAGCAGTATAACCCTGGTATATGAATCATATGTAAAGGTTGTCAGCTCATATACAAAATATTGTAACAAATTAATTTGCCTGGCATAAAACTCACAGGAATCTGGTAAATTGTAGCAATAAAATATTTCTAGAGAACATTTTTATTTCATGGAAATATCACAAAAGTAAACACAAATCATAACTCTACTGGTATATTTTAGAATTCATGATTTTTGTTTTGACCCAACAAGGGTTTTAGTGATATGCAGAAATACTTCCAAAATCTGGGAGTGTTTGAGTTTCACATGACCACTGTTTACCAGGGTATTGCAGGGTTTACCAAGGTATGTGGGGTACCCTGGATACAAGGTTACTATTATATTTATGAGTGCATTTTTTCACATGTCATCATTGTAATGCCGACAACCTTAAATCTGCCAAGTTTAGTTAATTATTAATCAAATTATTTACACTTGTATATAATTATAATAGGTGTATCAGGTATATTGCCAGGAGAGCTGTCAGCAAAGGCTGTTGCACAAAGTTTTTGGCATCGAGAAGTAGAGGGAGAACTGCAAGAAATTGGATTGCGGGAAAAATGGATTTTTGCAAGCGAAAAAAGCAGTGAATTAAGTGGTACCTATGATGATGCCATGAAGTTTATTGATGCAATTCGATGTGATAGCTTATATTCACATGAATGTTCTGCAAATTGCAAAGTCAAAGGTAGTTGGAATACATGTACTGTAAATGTATGACAAATGGTGTCTTTTCAACATGCATGGATTTGAGGGGTTATTAGTGCATAATCCTCTTAGGCCCCGTTTACATGAGACCGGGACGATTAGTCAAACCGGAATGAAAATTGAAATTGTCAACATGTTTACATGAGACCGGTACGAAGATCACAAAATTTTCAATTTATTCCCCTTTAGATGGATTTTGTTAGCATGTGTTGTTCCAATGTCAAGGTTACAGCCGAGACCAGTCTGAAATGTATTTGTGTTTACATTCATCTCAGTCTGAATTCATGTCGGTCTGAAGTCAGTCGGTTCGGTCCAGCAGGCGGAATGACTTGAGACCGGTCTGAGTTATTTTCATCCCGGTCTCATGTAAACATCTATTATAGATAATACTATGACCGAAACGAAGTGGTCCCTGTTTGACTTCGATCCGGTCTCATGTAAATGGGGCCTTAGATTCCGAACAAGCAAACGTCAGCAGAATATAATGCTGTACAAAAGCACCGTAATGTTAAATTAATAGAATTTGCCATTCCCGGCATCTCAGAAACCTAGACCATTAGGGGCATTTAATAGTCTTGTACTTGCCAATATGTGCAATTAACTCTGGACCAAGCTCAACTCGTTACCCAGTATTGTTGACGTAACTCAGTTTGAGTTATAAATGAAGGCTCACCTCTTGAGGTTTTACTGCAGTGATGGCAGCATTCACTGTTCAGGTTTCCCAATGTTGGCAACTATGATAATATAGTATGATTAAATATGTGCCTTTTGTTATGTGCCTTAAGTTTTCATTTCCCCCCCCCCCTCCCCTGTAATTAATGACTGGTCTTTAAACTCCCAAAATCTAATAAACTCCTTATAATTTGTTTCACAGATATTGTATGTGTCAACAACTTGATTTTAGTTTCGACAAAATTTGCTTTGGGGTGCATTGACATATTGACCAGCTGCAGAGACCTTATTTATACATCATTTTGACCAGAGACCTATTGGCCATTATATAATCAGCAAATGTATGCATCATTCAATATTTTCCATACTTAATATTTTAATAGCTCATTTGAATATTGTATATTGCATTTACAGGATGTGGAAAGTTATTTGTAGCTGATGGTAACTGGAAGTTGCGGTATGCTCATTGCATGTGGAAGGTTCCATTGAAGTTACCTGGGTTTGGAGAAATAAATTATCCCAAAATTTGCCCTTTATCTCCAAAGCGTGGACATGCATTCTGTGAATCTCACTGCAAACAAGCTATATTGCAAGGCTATCCAAGCGAATTGAGACCATTTTTGAAGAAGTGTGGTGTTTCCAAAAAAGAAATTGATCAGGGTTAGTGTAAAATGCTTTATATAGGTTAAGTTTTGTTGAAGAACTTAGTGTAGATCTAGGTTACGTTTCTATTGAAAAAAGTGTAAAATGCTTATGAAGGTTGTTATAATTTCTATTTAAGAAATTGTAAATAAAAAAAATAACAATTTGAGGAGAAATTGAAACAATATATTGTAGCATTTATTAAGTCACTTGAGGTGTTGTAATATTTAGATACACAAGATATTTTAAGTCTGCTTGTTGATATTTCTGAAAAAAAGAAATTGTAGGTTAAATTTATTAATACTGACATAGTTTAATTTTTGTTGTCTTTAGATACCAATTTTGAGTATCAGGAAATGTTTGACATTGAAAATAAATTTAATGAATATAAATATTTAGTCAAATTTTGGTTTGACGTATCAGTAATATTAGGAGTCAATAAATAAACCTGCAGTGAATCATAATAGTATTTAAATAAGTATAATTAAGTATTTAAATAATATAAGTTAACTGTTTTCATTCAAATTGGATTTTTATTATAGCTTTGGAAGATATGTCGGCACATTTCTGCTTCGAAGGTAAGAACATAAATATTTTGTTATGGTGTAAAATTACCATACAAATGGTCTCAGTTCTATTGATGGCTTATCCATGTCTTTATTGTGTGACATATCAATGGCTTTAAATATGGTCACTGATCATCAGTCATTGTAATAAGTCTGCAATAACTGATTGCAGACTTATTTGTACAATGACTGATGATCAGTGACCATATTGATAGATTGTTTGTGTTCAAAACAATTGTTGACAATTTTTTTTAGTAGGCCTCAGTAATGCATTAAATATCCTGACCTTTTCATGTATTTACTTTTTTAGACTCCTCTATGGAGCAAATTAATAAATGCCTTCAGGAGTGTGGAAATAAAAGCTGCAGTACAAATGAATCTAATGCTTCAACATTTCAGGGTAAGTTTATTATAATATAAAGATCAAGTTGTTATAAATTTCCTTCACAATAATGTACCAATAGATCTCAGCACATATTTAAGTAGCACAAGCAATTTGATTGACTGAGCATAGTTTATCAAGGTACAGAATCAGCCATAATATTCCCTTCATCAGCAGTGCCACGGCAGGTACAAAACGCAGGTTGCAGGTTGGGAATTTTGCAGGTTGGGAATTTTGCAGGTTGGAATTTTGCAGGTTGGGAATTTTGCAGGTTGGAATTTTGCAGGTTGGGAATTTTGCAGGTTGGGAATTTTGCAGGTTGGAATTTTGCAGGTTGGGGATTTTGCAGGTTGGGGATTTTGCAGGTTGGAATTTTGCAGGTCGCCAGGAATTTTGTAGGTTGATGATGCAAACTTAAAATTACACCACTATAAAGTATTCTAGTATAATTTAATTGTGTACCGTACTTATTGCAGTCTGACTCCTTGTCGGCACGTTTAATATCAGCCTATCCTGCTACCATGTTCCTAGCTTCTGCTCTAAGGAGTGGCCATCACCCTTGTGAAAACATTCAAAATGACCAGATTGGCTTGGACCTTCAGGGGGACGGATGTTTCGATTGTTGCGAGGAGCCAACATGACGTGGTGGCAGTTCAGAAAATGCCTGAATGAGGTGTCTCTCTTCTGCACCCACTTATGAGAAGCCCATTCAAGCCCCCAATTACCGTATCATTAGTCGAGAGTTAGTTAACTTTTAACAATATTCTAGTATAAACGCCGCCAGGTCATGTAGGCACCTCGCCACAATCAAAACATTCGTTTCCCTGTAGGTTCAAGCCAATCTGGTCATTTTGAATGTTTTTACGGTGATGATGGCCACTAGCCTTAGAGCAGAGGCTAGGAACATGGCAACAGGGTAGGCTGATTAGCTGATATCAAAAGCGCCGACAAGGAGTCAGACTGCAATAAATGCACAACTAAGTTATACTAGAATACTAAAAAAGTGGTGTAATTTTAAGTTTGCATTATCAACCTGCAAAGTTCCTGGCAACCTGCAAAATTCCAACCTGCAAAATCCCCAACCTACAAAATTCCAACCTGCAAAATTCCCAACCTGCAAAATTCCAACCTGCAACCTGCGTTTTGTACCTGCCGGCAGTGCCACCCTTAAGGCTTAATTAATTAACAAAAATGTAATAGTACATTAACAATTACAACTGTAGATTTACCTCGAAAGGTGATCACTACAGTTTGTTTCATCTGTGAAGAATCGTCATAATTTATATTCACAAATGAAACAGGCTGTAGTGGCATTTTGAGGTAAGCAAAAATGTGGGAATGTTTTTGTGGAAAAGGCAAACTTTTTTGCCGGAAAAAATTATGATATAATATTCCAAATCCACGTTTTATCTCCAAATCCGCATTTTGTCCCCATATTCCGCATACGCCCTTTATCCTCACCCGTTGGAACCATTCATGTTTTGTCCGGAAATCTTTCAACTTAGGCCCGTTTCAAACGTCCAACTTTCCATGTGCTGAATGCATTAAAAACAATAGATAATACGTTGAAATACCTCATTATCTGTTGTTTTTTTCAATGCATTCGGCATAGCCATAGTCCATAGGAAAAGTTCGATGCTTGAAACAGGCTTCACAGTACTCACAGGTCATGGCTAGCACGTGCACAACCGAAAGTTTTTATTAGGTTTTCATAATTGTTTTTGTTTGTGGAAACACCACGTAAATTTATTACTGCAAAGCTTTCGATCCGTAAGCCCGGATCTTTCAGGTTTTCATAGGTATGTAAAAAGTACAGGTTGCGTTACAAAAATATGGTCAGCTTTTTGCTCAGGTTGAACTTTGGCGGATTAAATTAATTATGTGTATTGTACCATTTATTTGACGGACACTTATCATACCGGTATACACTCGTTTTCAACAGGTACAACAGATTTTCTTACAACAAACCCAGGATTTCTGAATGATGACAGCCTAGAGAATGAACTTTTGTGCAATAAAGATACAGGGGGTCTCAAAAGCTTACAGTGCTGGTCGCGTGGAATGTTTTTTGTTGTGAGTGGTGGTGGACATATAGAGTATTGGCAACCTCTATACAGGTATGTGAGTTCAAAACATGATTTCAATAACATACAACATAAATTGTTAATTGAACATGGGGAAATGTTGTGTATGTTATATTAAATTGCCGTTTTGTACTAACCGAGTAGCAGGTCCTTGGCTATATCAGTATTGAGAGTTTCCGTGTAAAAAGGAAATCTGAAGAATTTTCTCACAAGTATTTGTTTATGTAACCTGGATCAGGGGGTTTCCTGAAGCTGTAGCCTGCAATCAGGCGGCGTTGGCGCGTATTAATGAAAAGTCACACTTGTGTTTGGCGAAATATTTATAATACCGCTCGCGTGCGATTTTTCATTAATACTTCTCGAACCTTGTAATTTCCTATACTAATTTTTAGAACGAACTTTAGTTAATGTTTGCCTTAATACCCTGTTTTGTCTATTTTTAGGTCGGAGTCCCCAACCCAAGCCTACATTATTCTTGTTTTGTGGTTGTTTCGAAAATTTAAAATCCTAGTTAATGATGGTCAAACCGAAGAGCAAGTCCGAGAAGCCGTATCGTCCACGTGTATTGCTTATGATAACATGTGCCATGTTGACAGTTTAAAAGTAGCCAAAAAAGATCTACCCTTTCCTTCACCGCTCAACGAGGCATGGAAACTCGTGTCCAAAGTTATTGATCGGCTGCATTTGAGGAATCACGTTGATCCCAAGTGTAAACAACTGTATAATGCAGATGACAAGGTTCCTGAACAGTTCAACACGATGGCTTGTGAGCAAACCTTTGTGTGGGCCAGCCGTTTCAAAAAGATTATTTGTGCAATGCCTCACATACATCAGTTTTTCTTTCTTCATCGCTTGGTGAAGTATCGGAACCGTTACACTGAAAAATGCCACAAGAATTCAAGAACTCCTGTACTGCCGAGACTGGGAAGAAGTGCAGCGCCGTAGTGCATTGAAATGCTACGCTAAAAGGATGATTGGAAAATTACCACACTATCCTGGCATACCCTTGTATAAAGAGGATAGAAATAATACATATAGAATCTCCGCTCTTTGAAAAAGTTGATTGTATTCATCCCCAGAACAAAGGTTTTGCCTAACTGTCTTCTTTACAATTTGTATAGGAATATGACAAAGCAGGAGTAAAAAAATGCCCTTAGCCAGCTTAAAGGCGGTTTTCCAGCTCGCTGCGAGTGCTTGCATCTAATTAAAATGAACTGTGTTTAGCACTGTGATTGGATGAAAGTGCTCATGCATTACTCGCAGCGAGGACTGGAAATCCGCCTTTAGGCTTAGAATGAATTTCAAATCAATTTGAATGCACTGTATATAGTGTACGAACAAGAATTTGTTTGTATTTATCCCTAAACAAGGGTTTTGTCTAACTGTCTCCTTTGCAGTTTATATCTGACATGCCCGTAGAAAACCGCCATTGTTGGAGAGAATATTTTGACTGAGGAGTCTGAAAAAGGAAGGAGTACGCTTTGTATATCTATTATTCCATCTGCCAGGGGGTTTTGTTTTGAAATAGGCTATTACATAAACGTAATTTGCAGTCAATCTCCTTCCCAGAGTATGCCTGTTCGCAGGTTTAGGTAGTGGCATGACTCTGAGAAAATCGAAGAAAATAACGAATCTCATTCGTTGTCATGAATGAGATAACGAATTTCATTGGTTGATTTTTGAAAATTTCAATTCGATTTCCGGGGAGTCGTGCAACTACGTAACCCGCGAACAGGCATACTCTTGGAAAGAGATTGATTTGCAGTTGGAGGTTAATGAAAACGCATTTCGAGTTCATAAAATAAAGACCTTTTATGGAAACTGTAAAATACAAACCAAGCACACGAGTTTTGTACTCTTGTGGTGCATGTAAATAATTATGTATAATATATATATATATTTTCGACAATTTGAACCATTAAACTCGATTAAAAAATAAATTAAACTCGACAAAATTAAAATTTTAGTTAGCCCTTGTTTGTCTTTGGATACGATAAAATATATTTAAACACAAAATCTGTTTTAGTTAACTTTTTTTCCAAACAGGAGTACTTTTTCGAGCCACCTTATCGTTTATTCCGAATTAAATGGTTCGAATGAAGTGTTCTGTGCTGCATGTATATATAACGTACAATAAAATCTATGAAGTACAATCAGACGCAGTTTTTGCAGCGAAATGTTTCTTTTGTATTCTCTGCCTCCTTGATCGACAAGCCAGCACAGGAGCAGTGTTGCCACTGTTGACATCTGGTGCACATTACCATGCCGGTTGATTTTTTCTTGGGGCAAAGATTGCACCTATTGATATTGGATGATTGAGAAGATGACTGTCTCTTTTTTGACGACGATCTTGCGCCTGTTAATTTAATATATTTTTTTAATGTATTAGTAATTAGGATTTAAATAAAGAAAATGAAGAACAGGCTTTTATGTCATAAGGCAGACCATTCCATAATTGAGCAGCTCTGACGAAGTAGGACTTACGAAAATAATCTTTGTGCTCAATAATAAGATCATAATTATTGGGATCAAAGTTACAAGTCCGATAAGTTGGTACAAATAGGTGTTTTTTAAAAAAATATCAGATTAATCAGAATCTATAAGAACACTTCTTGACTTATAAGCCAGCTAATGTTCTGATATTTCTATCCTAAATTCTAATAGAAGAAGAGTTATTTTACGAGGCTCATATCCCCATTTTCCCTTGAATTACAGTTTTTGTTGATATGCTTTCATGTGACTTTCATAACAAGAAAGTTTCTTACCTGCTGTCTCTGCTGTCCCACTGGTACTCGTCATCAATTCCTGCCCCAAACCTGGGAGAAAGTAGTCACTTGTTTTATAATGATTAATGTGAAAACGCACATTATGAGATGGTACCACCGGAGCATGGTTCTATTGTTTAGAAATTTTCGCAGACATATATACCTGAATCATTGAGGCTTCTCTCTTCACATCCTTCATTTTTTTCCATGTCACTTTCAGATACTGGCGTAAGAAATTGAAATAATTTATTAAAAAATTAGGCATGTCAAATAGTTGTAACACAACATACATTTAAAATATTTGGTCTAGATTTGGGTGAATATTTTTAGCTGGTACATTCTTAATCCTGCGACCCCAAGACTTCAATTATATATATGTTTTATCGTTGCGGATATTGACGCTACAATTTGAAATTGCAGTACCGTTGAGTTAAAATAATATACATAAATTTAATCCTCGTATGATTGAAATGAACTTTAGTAACTCGACCCTCCGTAACTTTTTCTTGAGTTACTAGTTACAGCTCGAACAGGCAAACCGAGGCCGCCGCTTTTACGTATTTTTAATGTTTTCAAACTAAGCCAAAACTAGTCAGCAGCGGGTTATTCACACTTATGGCTATGTCATAAGTTCATAACCAGAAACATTTACTGGACCAGGAACTGGCTGGATTCTGACAATATTTACACGCTAGAAAAGTAAATTTTCTCTTGCATCATGGGAAACGTCGGTCAGTATTAAAAGTTAATGGCTCGCTTAGTCGACTCCACCGTAGCTGTGCTCCGTGATGGCGAGCATTAATTAGGTGGCTGCGCAATGTGCGCCTTACAAGCCTTGGTCACGTTTGAGCTGTGCCCTTCGCAATAGCTCTTTCTCAGCTGCGAGAAAGAATAATTAGCACACTCACACATACTACCAATAAATATCCCTACGCCTAGAGTCTTCTTGCTCGACTCTGTCAAGTTTAAATTCTAGCGCGGGCCTAAATAATGTGGAACACGCAAGCCAGTAAGAATAAATAAAAATCGTTTTCGAGGTCTTGACCAAAGGTCTTTTGTCCTACTAATCAAAAGCACAAGCAAGATATTTTCATCATCTTTGTAGTGAAAACTACAGTATAATAGTATGAACTACATATAATATGAAGAGACCAGAAACAGATACCAGAGAAGCATTTGTTACGTCGGACTGGAAAATAGAAATGGATTCTTACCGACAATCTTAGCTACAGACATTGTTACTGAGCTTCCATGATGCTCATCTGACATCCTTTGTGATGCCCTCGCGTCTTCTTCTCTTCTGGCTTCTGCTTGACGCAGCATACCCGATAGAAATTCTATTTGGCGTTTCATTTCCTTCTCACTGTTCTCTTGTTCCACGATTTTTTTCTTTAATCCCGCATTATCATTTCTCAGCGCAGCGACTTCCTCGTTGTGGCTCTTCCTTAACTCTTGAAGTTCTTGGTAATGCGTTTCCTCAAGCTTGTGTGTCCTGGCGTCAAATCGTTCTTCCATCTCGGTCATGTTGTCTAAATAACGGCCACAATTGTTGCAGCTGTCAGATTTACCATCCTCCAAACTCCCTTCAACCAGGTCGTCATCAGTTTCTCCGTCGTCGTTGTTTCTCAATTCAAATACCACATATAAGCAAGCATTAATTTTTTTAATAGATGTACAATAATGTTTAATACAGACATATCATATCACGAAAAGAGGCAACCTCGTATGGCAATCTGGGGATGGAGAGCTGGTCATAATTTTAAGAAGGAGGTTTTCGTCGATTGACTAGTCATGGGGATGTGAAAGGCCATTATTAAATACGCCCTTTCGATAAATTACTTAACAACACTTTTTTGGCATTGAAGCTTCAATGACGTAAAGCAATTGACCCACGAATCGAGAGAGTAATGGGCTTTGTAATCATTTGTTTAAACCAGAGTAGCAAGCGAACCATTACATTATTACCAGGAGTTAAAGACAGTCGCAATGCCACTTGACAGTCACACTTGCCACTTATAGTTCGATCGAAATATTGTACATCCTCTTGTGCGTGTTTCCACATGCAGGAGTGACTTCATTTTACCTATAGGTCTTTAATTCCTGGTGATAATATGAGAAACCTTGCTCTCGAGATTCGTGAGACAATTGCTTTACGCCATTGAAGTTTCAATGCCAAAAAAGTGTTTGTAAGTAATTTATCAAAAGGGCGTATTTAATAATGGCCTTTCAACCCCCCCCCTCCCCCCGCCACCCACCATCACCCATGACTATAGTCACTCGACGAAAACCACCTTAAAATTATGCAATTTGTACCTTTGTCAATTTCATCAATGCATTCTTTAGGAAGAACTCTTCTGGGGATCTTTAAGCATGATTCCTTTCCCGTCTTTGCCATTCCACCAAAACGACATTTGTGGTTGACATCCGCATGTTCCATACTTCGTGCCAGTTCTCGAATGTTTTTCCAACCAGGCTTGTCGAAACCAGCTCGTTTTATGACGTCGATCGCTGTTGGTAGAACGAACGCCAAGTAATCGATTCTCTCTTTCTTTCCCTTCAACAGTGGCTTAAACCATCCTGTTAGCTAAAGCGGTATAATGTTTTAAAAAAGTTAGTGCCACCTACTCCACGATGCAATTATCGCTTCCAGAAGAGTTCTTTGTCGTCTCTAACGGTTTGCATTTCGTTGCGCTAGACGAGTTACATAAATTTAACTTGATGTGTTCCCTCAAACTATGTTACAATTTATTAAATATACCCAATAAACTGGCGCACCTTGTCCTTTTTTAATCCTAACTTGGCAATGGCTTGAACAAGCAATTTGACAAAATCGTTGAAAGATGTATGAGCCTTTGTTGACCCAGTGTACATCGACATAACGAACGGTAAAAAAATCGCTTCCAAGTAGGTGTCGACATTTGTCGTTGATAAAATGGTGTCATCGTCCACCAGTTTTGCAATCTGTAAACAAGATAGTTTTCACGATAAGTACATGATGTGTAGAGTATTGAAAAACTGATGATTTATGTATTGCTATATGGAATCGTATAGCCCTGTCATTGCGCTTAATACATAAATCATACGTTATTGTGGTTATAGTGGTATCACTAATAAAAATAGCGGCCTCGAATAAAAATATTGAATGTTTTCACGAATATTTTGTTGTTGGCTATCATGCACCTTACCTTAGACTTGTCCAAGTCGCTCGCTAGGGACGCACGTAGCAAGAAGGGAGCGCTTGAGAAAGACGGAAGCGAGCGACTTGTGTCACTTGCCTGATTTTGAATCTTACTGAAAAATTTGGCGCGAAAATGACATAGTTGGCGTTCACCATGCCGATTTCACTAGTTAATTATTATTGTCATGACGAAGCGTTTATAAAACCACTTAAAAAAATTTATCTTCTATCATTCAAGGTTTAAAAACCTTTAAGATCTTAAATTCACAAAATGGTGTCGTTAGTACAGAATATTAAGAATAATAATGAGCATTCACTGACGTCACCGGAGCAAAAATGCACCGGTGAATTTGGCGCGCTTGCGGGTGACAAAAGTCCGTCGCTTCCAGGAACCACGAACCGCGGACTTTGTAAAGGCTAACTTTACCTTAGCTATTTTTAAAAGTTCTTGCACGGGTCAGGACAAAAAATAAGCCATATTGAATATCAGTGATACCACTATAAGCACAATTCAAAGCGCTACGAAAATGCAGTAAGGGGAATCATAAATTGCCGATAGGATAACCTTATTATTAAAACAAAAAATTCGCGTACTAGGTCACAAGTTCCTTACCATTAAATAACTATCACAAGGAAAAATTACAAAAAAAGTACGTACCTCAAATGCGATTAGCCTGTAAACAGAATAGATCTGTGGAAGACGTGGGGAAAGGCCTGCGAGCTTGTCTTGGAAGAAGCTTTGATGCTCCGCCAGATTTGTGGTAGTGATTCTTCTTCCAAGGTTGATTATGTCCAGGATGCAATTAGTCGAGGCCATTTCCAGAATAACTTTTCGAGCTTTTAAAAACTTCTCTTTTCCATCATTCTCACCATTTACTAATTTTGCAAACCATATAGGGGTTGTCCTTTCAAATGATCTATTAGATATTAGAAAGGGATATAGATATCGTCGTCTATCTTATTAAAACGGGATATATATATATATATATATATATATATATATCAATTTTCCTAAAATGCTTAACTGTGCCTATATAAGTATTATACCTTATAACCTTATTTAGTTAATTGAATTAGTAACTCTACTTATAAATAAACTAGGGAAAAAATATTGCTAAATATTGCTGCCAAAATCGATAAAACCCTGTAATTTCACCTCATGTCGTCGTCCATCTTAAAATTGATTGTAAGGAGGAAAGAAGTGACTGGTTTCTCATTTCCTCGCCCCATGGTTTGTTGGCCATGGCCGTTGAATACTGACATCAAAGGCTTGTTCACGAGGCTTGCATGTGACGGGTCGTCCCAGCTCAGTGGTACTGTACTCTTAGTTAGAGACGAGCAGACATATTCTCCAGACGATTGCGACACAACATGTAAGCCTAACATCTTGCTAATAACGTCTAGCGCCGTAGACTTGCCACTGGATATTTCTCCTATAGCAGTTGCTACAGGACAGCAACCTAAATAAAAAGTAGAAAATTAAATAATTATGCCACTACCATTAATTTCTAGATCGTTTCTAAAATGTTAACTTTTTTCTTTATTTCTATATTAATCTACATAATTATACAGTAACTAATTTAATCATATTAGACTAGTATACCTTTCTTATAAAATATTAATGGAGCAATTTCGGAAATACTTTGTATTTCAATTTTGTACATAATTTTTGTATTTTTAAAATTCGTGAACATAAATGGCCAAGCGCTAAGTGACATTGTTGCTTATTCTTACCAATTCTGTTTACAATCTGTGCAAAGTGGAAAGCAGCTATTCCTCCACAAGTGAACATCAGAAAGGGTAGGAAATTGACAGAGAAAAAGGACTTTGCCTGACCAATGATCATTTTCCAATTGAACGGTAACAAAGGAACTTCAATCTGGACCGGATTCTCTGCCAAATAATTATTGATAAATTTATCACTCATCGCTGCTGGCATTGATTTTAAAAGTGGCACCATATATTTGTGTTTAGGTTCTTCTATTAGACCAGTATGATCCATCTAAAATTCGAAATATAAAACATGCATTTGTAAATTTACAATCTCCAATATAGATATATATATATATATATATATATAGATATAGATAGACCGAAGTATAGAGCTAATAAAGATAAAATAAACCTGGTTTATTCACTACAAAATTGTTTTGTATGACAAGCAATGCTTGCCACACTCATCAGGTGTGACCTATTATTTTGCAGTCTTCGGCTGAAAAGCCACCCAAAAATGGCGGCGATGAGAGATGCTAAATTAGCCAATAACTCGAGATGGGACTAAAATTATTGGGTCCAGCTTGAGTCCTAAGCTTGGCAATGCGAGTGAAATATACTTGCATGACTATATTGTATGTGAAATAAAAATATAATTTTATAAAATATCTAAACATATACCTGCACTCGATCGTTGAAAATATATACAGCCGTGTCGAAATCATTTGGCTTAATTTTATTGTCCTCCATGGAAATGCCTGGATTATTTTCTGGATCGTCGACAAATTCCCCATTTGCATCCACCTTACGGTAGTTCGGCTGTCTCCCAATTATAAGCGATCCATGATATTTCTTGCTTTCGGCGGACCCAACAAATTCTTTCAGCTTATCCATTATGTAGATGGATAGCTGACGGTCGGTGATGCCTTGCCAAATAACACCACCTCTTTCCGCAAAAGTGCGATTAATCGCGGCTTTAAATTTCTTCACTGTTTCAATTTCATCAATAGTTACGTAGCATTCCCTATGCAAAACAAACAAAATTATTATTTGTACAGGGACGTAGTTGTGTGTAGTTGCAATCTGAAGTTGGGGAGTGGGGGGTGTCGGAGGATTTTACCTGAAAGTTGAATTTCAATGTTAAAAATTACACAACTATAAAGTATTCTAGTATAATTTAATTGTGTACTTATTGCAGTCTGACTCCTTGTCGGCGCTTTTGATATCAAAAGATATCTCTGCTCTAAGGAGTGGCCATTACCCTTGTGAAAGGCATTCAAAATGACCAGATTGGCTTGGACCTTCAGGGGGACGAATGTTTCGATTGCTGTGAGGAGCCTACATGACGTGGTGGCAGTTCAGAAAATGCCTGAATGAGGTGTCTCTCCTCTGCACCCACTTATGAGAGGTCCACTCAAGCCCGTATTACCGTAAACCCCTCGATGAGCTTCATAAAAAAAATTACCGTATCATTACTCGAGAGTTAGTTAACTTTTAACAGCATTCTAGTATAAACGCCACCATATCATGTAGGCACCTCGCAACAATCAAAACATTTGTCTCCCTGTAGGTCCAAGCCAATCTGGTCATTTTGAATGTTTTCACAGGGGTGATGGCCACTATAGTGCCTAATTAGAGCAGAGGCGCCGACAAGGAGTCAGACTGCAATGAATGCACTAGAATACTAAAAAAGTGGTGTAATTTTAAGTGTGCATCATGATTTACAAAATTTTAGTCTTATGCTCTTGATAGCTTCCTCAAATATTTTGTTAACTTAAACAATTTGTCGATAAAAGCACAATTCAAAATAGTGGTGATGCATGACATTTACAGTACGAACAATATTAGATAATATAGAAAGATCAGAATTATATGCAAGTTAGTAAGGGCATGAAAGTGGAAGTATCAGACCAATTAGTTTTAGTGATGATGACAAACTATTGATCAATTATTTTATCAATTATTGATACTAATGTATTTTATAGTCATACCTGTCTAAAAACACTTAATGAAGTAATGCAAATAGAAATCAATAAAATATCGGATTGGCTGAATATAAATAAATTATCTATAAACACGGCGAAAACTGAATTTATGTTATTTAGCTAGATCATCGAAGAAAAAACAAAAACATAATGTAACTATTTCTATAAATGAACAAATAATTAAGCAAGTTAAAGACACTATATTTCTTGGCGTTGTTATTGATGATATATTTTTGTAGAGTGAAATTTTGAAAAGCAATAAATTGACATCAATAGTTGCTGTATATGCTTATTTATATTGATTAATGGAAAACATTTATTAAAGTGTGACTCAATATTAAATATTGTTGGCTGCACAATGCCCACAATTGCTATCAACCATTGCTTTTAAATCGAGTGATTATTGTAGCCATTTGTTGGCATTGTAAGAACTGACATACTGCATCCATGGCCTCTGAGGAGGGGGGGGTGGGGTGGCAGAATAACATATTAACATATGACAGTAAGCGTGAGCTAGTGATAAATTAGTAGCCCTCATAAACTATATTACAACTATAAACACTTATAATTAATGTAATAAATAAAATATCATATAAGATTTAAGATTATAATTGTCATAGTGGTCTTTTGTCCATGCAACAATTCCGCATGTAACATTCGTTTAAACTTAGCTACAGGCTTTTGGCTGCGCAATTGAATGTCCAGTCATTAAAATAAGGTCAGGTCAAGGCTGGCGAGGGGGGGGGGGGCAAAACACCTGGGGCCCGGAGTGCTCAGAGGGGCCCGGAGTGCTCAGAGGGGCCCGGAAATCTCGATAAAATGTTCGTATATAATTGTTATCATCAGCAATTTTCAGAGGGACAGGGGCCCATGTTCACAAATCGTAATTTTGTCCCCTAGTTGGCTCTCGCCGGCCTTGGGTCAGGTCGATCAACTCAATTCTTGTCCTGATTTTTGTTTTCTTGTCCTGATTTTTTCTGAGTCCTGATTTTTGTAGCACGAATTCTGCGGATATTGTCATTATCAAGAAACCGCGCCTATAGGGCAATAATTGAAGCCGTTGGTAATTTTACAGGTATTTCTTGACATGTTATATAAACAGAAAAACCAGAATATATAAACCAGCAATATATATCCGGCTATCATCAGGCAATAAACACATGATTATACTTCAAACAAAATTGCTCATGGGGAAAATGACTAAGAATGAATTTTCTGGGCTTTATTTTAAATACAAACTACATTGTCCCAAGTACACACTTTTCAATTTACAAGGACACATTTTCCTTTTACAAGGACACAAAGTGTGGCAATTGTAGACCTCAATTTTATTGGTATTGGTCCAAAAAAGTGTTTTATCTGTGTATTTACAGTCTTTACAGATATTTGTCCGAAAGAAAATTTTGAACCTTAATTCAACTGCTGTTTGTCATTTTGAAAGCACACCCTAAAACATTTTTTGGATAAAATAGGAAATTTAAAATTTGAATTTAAAATTTGCCCTGGGCCCCTGGGAGGGTCTCAATGCATCTATTTTATTTTGACCATTATTATTCTATTGTAATTACTAATTTTGGATAGAGGTAAAATATGGCATTTTCCTGCCTGGCTGTATGAGATCTAATTTTTTATATTACATGGTGCCGTTGGGCAATTATGCATAGCCATGCCCAGCAGCACTGCCCGCCACACATTACAATATAATACAAAATATAGTACTTACATGGAAACTCCATCTACACGTTGCACGAACAATATATAACCGTTATATCTTGAATGCACTTTCAGTGGAAATTTTACAAAGGCTTCGATGCGGAAAAAGAAGTTTGCCAAGCAAATGTACTTGTTTTTGCCGACCTTTTGATGCAGTGCGGGACATCCACTGGCATCTTCACGTACCGAAAGTCCTCTGATTGGTGAAGCAGGTGCCTGCGGCTGTGCCATCTCCTGGAATAAGATATAAGTAAATATGAATACACAGATTGATAAATGTTCACACCCTATAAAACTCACAAACATTGTTCTGCCTGCGAAACAATTCCACCTATAGTGGCCATAGTCGCATCGAGGTTTCCACTCTTTACCTTATACTGATCATTCCTTAACCTTGAAATTCTTAAAATGAAATCACTATGACTATGTTGTAGAAATGTAAAACAATATATTAACTTACCAGTTAATAAAACGATGTCAATTGAATCAGTTGAAGACTGCAAGAAGTAGAAGTGGTTGTGACCAGGATACGCATGTGAACTGTATCAGCAGAGCAACGGACTGTTATATACCCTTGTAACATTAAACCTAAACTGTGCCATCAACACTTAAAGTAATTTTCAAAGTAGCTCCGACACTTTACACCTCTCTATTTCGAGTATTCTTTTGATACCGCCATACCGGCGCCGGCTACTAGTATGCCAGGAAATGCAATAACTCATCGGTCGTCGCAAGGACAATGATGTATACAACTTTTATATATGACTTCAATTGTAGCATATTTTTTTCAAAATTATATAATCATATGTTAACCACGAAAATAGTAAATTCTTGTTCATACACTGTATACAGTGCTTTCAAATTGATTTGAAATTAATTCTAAGCCTAAGGGCATTTTTTGGCTCCTGCTTTGTCATATTACTATAATTCCTATAAAAATTATAAAGAAGACAGTAGGCAAAACCTTTGTTCCCCAGATGAATACAATCAACTTTTTCAAAGAGCGGAGACATAGTTCGTGATGAAGTACGCATTCTGTATGTATTATTTCTATGCTCTTTATACAAGGGTATGCCAGGATAGTGTGGTAATTTTCATGTATGATAATTTAATGGTAATAATCATATGTAAACCACGAAAATAGTCATACCGAAGTGTATGTTTGTTTTGTAAAGGTGTCGACAAAATTAAATTAAAATGATAGTGTGGCGCAAATGGCGGCAGCCAACGATACTCCTTAGGAGGGCAGACAACTAAGGGGGGTTAAGCGTCCACTTCATGACATAATTCAAATTGCCAATCATCGTTAGTGAAATTTTATTCGGACACAGAACAAGAAATCGAAATTTCACTTTTGGTTTCAACTTGCAATGGAAATGAAATGAAAAGCAAAGTTCATTTGGCGGGAGAAGCAAAGTTTATTTGGCGCAAATTATAATTCCAATATAGGCGGAGCGCATAGGCAGTTTTACAATCTCCAGTGTGATGTGTCGGTTTCTTTGCTGCAACACTGTCACTGCGACAAATTTATAATTGCAGATTAGAAAATATAATAATGCGATTATAACATCAAATTATTCTACCGCAGGTCCGCAGCACCTGTTGCCAAACGATGAACGAACTGATGATACCATATTTCTCATATAGTGAGGCATTGTTTGTTTTTTGTTTTGAACGAGGTGGGCTTCGCACGTGTATGGATCGTCGCAAAAACAATAATATAATTAATATACAACTTTTATATGATTTCAATTGTTTTATATTTTTCAAAATTATATAATCAATCCTGTAAACCACGAAAATAAACCGAAGTGTAAGAAGCTCAATTGCTTGTAAAGGTGTCGACCAATGGAGAGGAAAAAGGATATAGCGGTGTTGCGCCTATGGCGGCAGCCGACTATACTTAACTAGCGCGACATTCGTCGACAATTCAATTAAGAATATAAACATATTCTGAATTGAATTGGGCAAGCTTGCAAAGCAAAGTATCCAAACTCTGTGAGCCATATTTAACATTCGCCCAGAGCAAAACGGAACACAAATGTCAATTAGTCAAACTCATACAAAAAATCACTTTGGCGTACACCCCGGCCTGCCCTGCGTCTACCATCTCTATTTCATAGATGGAGTGGGTGTATCACTGCATCCGCATGTAAAGAAAGCCATTTTACGCATGTGCTTCAATGTATAAATTATGTGGCCAACGAATTAACGAAAAAACGTGTGCATAAAAACACCATAATTGTTTCAAATATCGGCATTTGTTATTTACAGTTTAAAAATAAAACTTGTCCCATGGCCTTTTGCCTGCTGCATGAATGGCAAGAGTAAATCGTCTAACGATTGTCGTGAAACGATGAAACAGAAAAACTATAGCTATGATTTGATAATTTTTTCATGATACGAAGGTATACGATAGTACAGCGCTGCATTTACTCATTATAGTATAGTTTCATATGTGTATATTGCCTTTATTCTCGTGGTACGAAGGTACGATAATACGGCACTATAGTTTCATATGTATATTGCATTTATTTTCATGGTACGAAGGTACGATAATACGGCACTATAGTTTCATATGTGTATATTGCCTTTATTCTCGTGGTACGAAGGTACGATAATACGGCACTATAGTTTCATATGTATATTGCATTTATTTTCATGGTACGAAGGTACGATAATACGGCACTATAGTTTCATATGTATATTGCCTTTATTTTCATGGTACGAAGGTACGATAATACGGCACTATAGTTTCATATGTATATTGCATTTATTTTCATGGTACGAAGGTACGATAATACGGCACTATAGTTTCATATGTATATTGCCTTTATTCTCGTGGTACGAAGGTACGATAATACGGCACTATAGTTTCATATGTATATTGCATTTATTTTCATGGTACGAAGGTACGATAATACGGCACTATAGTTTCATATGTATATTGCATTTATTTTCATGGTACGAAGGTACGATAATACGGCACTATAGTTTCATGTGTATATTGCATTTATTTTCATGGTACGAAGGTACGATAATACGGCACTATAGTTTCATATGTATATTGCCTTTATTCTTGTGGTACGAAGGTACGATAATACGGCACTATAGTTTCATGTGTATATTGCATTTATTCTCATTTATTCTCATGGTTTAAAATCTTACTGGTAGTTAGTGCAAACTGCAAATAATAAAAGTGTGATAATGGACAAGGTACGACGGTACGCGTACCAAAATAATTTTTTTTCAACCTTTGTCCTATTTTAGGAATTGTATACAAAATGTCCAGAAGCGTAGTCAGGATTTTTGGTGAGGGGGGCAGCAAAAACCTAGATGGGGCCATGTTTCACTTCTTTTTATAGAATAAATTTTCTCAGGTAGCACCAAAATTTTACCAGGGAGGCGGCCCCCCCCCCTGACCCACAACCTGGCTACGCTTGTAAAAATGTTTTCAGTGAAACTGTCATTGTGCCGTCATCCGCTCTGACTCCAAAAGTTGTCCATCATCATCTGTTTTCCATTGCCATTGATCTTCAAACAGTCAGGGTAAATATGTAATCTAACAACATATAGTCGCAAATCGCAACAAAGGCTAACAGATGATTAACACGATGTGGGTAAAAAGATTTCTCTAAATAACAACTCAGAGAAGTTTTATATGACATATTGCTGCTAAAATTTTCGAAGAGCAGTGATGGTTTGATAAGATCAGGTAATCACCTGTTGTAATAACTTGAACAAGGTGGGGGTGTAGATCGAGGTTGTAGGAATAACACAGTGTAAGTAAAACTTTCTTTCAACCAGCTGAAAGAGTGAAAGAAAGATTCCGAATGAATTGAATGATAATGTAGATGATCATCTCTCTCACCAGCATCTCCCATCCAAGGGCTTTTGGGGTGAAGACCCTGGGTATGTTGGTGAGCACTTCAATGTTATTAAACCTTGGTCGATGTTGCATGATCTCATTTAATAGCTTGCAAACTATTTTTTTCCTCTTCTCTATGTGTGCAAACAATTTATTTGCACTTTTGTTGTCTGTGCAAACAATTTTTTAATTTAAGAATTTTCCATCCCCCCTCCAAAAAAATAATGGTCCATCCCTAATACACTCAGATTCAATAAAAACAAAGATCCTGAGAGAACAAATTATGCTTAACAGTCTTTGGAGAAATGAAACTACAGATCTTCTGAAAGACTTCCAAACTTATCAGGATCGATTTGAAGTAGTCAAAGATGTGATCCAGCA
>CACRXK020000952.1:15153-63378 GCA_902702795.2 Paramuricea clavata | reverse complement strand
TACTGTATATGTTATTGATCTATTGTTGAATGTCACTTTATAATATAAGTGACATTCAACAATAGATCAATAACATATACAGTATATGCAAAAACATTTCTTTGAATCACTGTATAAAATATTCCTCATAAACTCTCTCCAATCGTCGCACAGCAGAGTCTTTGGAAGGGTAAAACCAAGTTTAACATCCCCAGTTCAAAACACTTTCCGTGTCCTCTTAGGCAAGCCTGTCCAGCTGCAGAACATCTGTCGTAATACTATTATATTTTGGCTGTTAATTTTGTTTAGCGAACGATCGATATTTGGCATTATTTGCCAAACCCAGTTGGAAGAACAGCAACTACATAGTTCCCATGTAATAAAAGCTGAAGAATCTGATTTCGAGTACGTTGGTAGCAAAAAGAAGGTAAAATTTCAAAGACTAAACGCATTTTTAAGCCGCTCTAAGCACTTAAATGTTGTGGACACTCTTAGGTTGGCGGCCATCTTGGATTTTCTAATTTATTATTATTATAATTTATTACACCCACTATATCTGGGTGTTGAAAGTCATGTGACCGGCCGGTGCCAGGGCCTTTTCCCGCCTTCCCAATGACAAAAAGGGAAAAGCCCTGGGAACGAGGTTGTGTAATATTTTCTTTTTGTCACTTTATTCGCCATATTTGAACAATCGTTCGAAGCAAGGGCCTTTCCATTTAATGTATACCCCCCCTGGACGAGATCAATAAAATTTGAACCCCTAAGAAAAAAAGATCAAAGTGCCGACACAAACACACACCCAGAAATTAAGAAATTTTTGCCTTACCCCTCAGAAAAAACGCAAAGATCAAAGGATGCAGATGCACACAACCCCTCAGATATATAATGACTTTTTCAACCCCCCTCAGAAATTCTCGTCCATAGGGAGATGTGCATAATGTTTATCTGTACAGTATATTCTCTCCAAATCACGCCCCTCATGGAAATCAGGTCCGAGTTGTTGAGGCCAGCGTGCTTAAATAAATATTTGTATGTATGTATGTATGTATGTATGTATGTATGTATGTATGTATGTATGTATGTATGTATGTGTGTATGTATGTATGTATGTATGTATATGTATGTATGTGTGTATGTATGTATGTAATTTCCATGTAAGAATATCTCGCCACTCCTTGACGACATTAGCTGTCAAATATATCACGTGACCGGCTCAGACCAGGTCTTTCTTGTCTCTCCACCTTGCCCTCATGCGAAAGCATTGGGAACGAGATTGCGTAAATTATTCTATACTTCAACATATGAATTACGAGAACCACCGCCACCGGCTACGCACGCGCTACCCGTCACCCGCTACTCGACACCCGCTACCCGTCACCCGCTACCCGTTACCTGGCACTCGCGGAAAATACCTGCCGATCGTTCAGGATTGTTCGCATTTAGAACAAATCGCTTCATTGACAAACAGTGCAATATATTTCGGGTGTATCTTTTTCAGACTATATTTTAAGTCTTTCAAACCTTCGTATGCCCCGAAGGAAAACTTGATTCTTGATGATATCTTTGAATTTAAAATTGTGTTGTTATTCTAATTACGAGGATGCTGTCACGGTTTTTACAGTGGGCGAAACCGTCCTAAGAATTCATATATGTCGTATATATCTTGGTTAATTTAAAAAGCTTGAGCTTTTGGCTATCACTAGGCAGTCGACTATGTAGTCGAAGACTAGATTGTAGTTTCTTGTCTTCACCAAGTCATACAAACTGCATGAAACGATTTTTGCGGAATTTTTTGTTGTCCAAATGGCATTTTCGGCAGCTTCAATTTTTTCCGGACCTCTACAGGTTTCAGCTTTCCTAAATATAACTATCTTTCTACGCTACTGCTGTGCCAGTTCCATCATGTTTATTGGCGTATTTATTACACATTTAAAAATTATGTTTCTTATTTTTTCTTCTAGCTGTGGTGCCAGGCAAACCAACAAACCTCATCGCTACTAACATCAAATCTAGAAGTGCTGAAATATCTTGGCGAGATCCTGAAAATCATGGGATAAATGGTTTTTCACGCTTTCGGATTAAACTAAAGAAAGAAAACTTTCTAATTCTGAACATTACCATAGGAAGAGTGAATGAATATGAAATAAATAATCTCACTCCGTATACTGCATATGAAATATTTATAGCTGCTGGAAATAATCATGGTTTTGGTGAAGAGGGTAACACTTCGTTCTTAACATCTGAAGAAGGTGAGATGTTAAAAGATGTGTGTTTTAGTGCAAGCCAAAATATGTTTTTGAACACTTATGCAACAAAATTTGTACTTCAATTAGTACATAAAATTTCAATAAAAAATCTGTTTATTTGTACGCTGTAGCTCCGAGCGGTCCTCCATTGAACATCAGAACCACATCAAGAAGTGCATCGTCATTGTCTTTCGCTTGGGATCCTCCTGAAGAGACTAAACGGAATGGCATCATTATCGGTTATAGAGCGTGTGTTTCACTGTTCAAAAATTATCCTTGCTTTAAGCATATTCACATATTTGTCGCAAGTCAAAGAACGTGGCTCGTTGTTAATTTAAATCCTTTAACAAAATATTATGTTCATGTTCTTGCGAGTACTACAGCAGGTCAGGGAAACTACAGTAAAAGTAAAGGATTTTTTACAGGTGGAAGTAAGTAATCTTATGAACTCTCTCCCACATACTTCATTACATTTGCAGGGTTTGTTTTAACGTCCGTCTATCTGTCAGCCGGATAACTCAAAAACTATCAAACAGTTTAATACGACATTTTTGTGGAACCATTGGCATTAGCTCGGGCAGTAGACCGAGTTCAAATCGATAAAATTTTGGCTTAATTTTGATGAAAATTGAATCAGACATTTTGTAAGAGATTGTCTTGCTTTTCGAGTCGAAAAGAACTGAATAAATAAGTAATTTATGTAAAATGTATATTAATTAGATTTTTACTTTCGCTGGCAATGGAGCGCACTCTACTGTAGTTCGTCATGATATTATTTTTCGTACATAAGTATCTACATCTTATCTTCAGTATTTGTACGAATATTTATTACACATTTTTTTAAAATATTACATTTTTTTACTTTTTCTTATGACTTTCTTACCAGACAAACCAACAAACCTCACCGTCACTAAGATCACGTCTAGAAGTGCTGCAATATCCTGGCAAGATCCTGAAGATCATGGGATAAATGGTCTTTCGCGCTTTCGCATTAAACTGAAGAAAGAAAACTCACTAATCCTGAACATTACCAAAGGAAGAGTGAATGAATATGCAATAAACAATCTCACTCCGTATACTACATATGAAATATTTGTAGCTGCTGGAAATGATTATTATCAATTTGGTGAAGAGAGTAATACTTCGTTCTTAACGTTTGAAGGTGAGCTGTTAAAAGATTTAATAATAATAATAACAATTACAATATTTAGTCAGGGGGTCCACTCACGAAAGTGATTTTCAGTGGAGCCCTGATAAAAAAAAAATAATAAGAAAAAAATAAATAAAAAAATAAAAGAATAAAAATATATATCTATCAAAAGTGAATATATGAAAGGTTAAATTGTATCTAACTAATATAAAAAAAGGTTAAGTTCTTGCGCATCCTATCAGTTCGGTGGGGTGTCCTATGGCTATATATAGCTAAATGTTTCTTTAGTTTAGTTTTAAAAGTTTTAATTTGACGTATATTCTGGAGTTCCACAGGCAGACTATTCCAGTCGTTGGCAGCATGGTAGCTGAATGCCTGCTCCCCCCAGTTCTTCTTCACGCGTTCCAAATGTATGTTCTGTTTGTTTCGAGTGTTGTAGCTGTGGATGTCAAAGGAGAACTTGAAATTAAATTTAAAATCGACGTCATTATTTAAAGCCTTGTGCATGATTAGACAACGATGAAAGTGTCTACGTGTTGTTAACGGCTGCCAATTTAACGATCGTAGGGATTCTGAGGCTGACGAGAGTGGATGAGCGTCAAGAATGATTTTAGCGGCTTTGTTGTGCAGAACTTGAAGGTTGTTCATCAGGACAGAGTTGTTTTTATCAGTTATTTTTTTTATTTGATTTGTGTTGAACTGCATGTCAAAACGTGGTTCTTTTAACACTTATGCAGCAAAATGTCTACTTCCATTAGTACATAAAATTTCAATAAACTCTATAAAATTTAAGCGGTTAACCGCGGTTATAACTTGGAATTAAGCTTTTCAATATAAATTCGCTTACTACGCATTTCACTGATATGTGCATTCCGCATTTTTTTCTCGCTTCGGAACGGCGTTCGACGTTCGACACAGGCCTGGTTACAAAAATTGGCGCCTTTTCAAGTTTTCATCAATACTTCTGTCATTCAAGACAAAACATTGACTATTTATATTGATTTATATTATCTTCGGAAAATTGGAAGCGAAAAAAAAATGCGGAATGCACATATCAGTGAAATGCGTAGTAATTAACGTCTATAGAAATCATGTCAGGATTATATATTAGATATACATTGACTGTCAAGGAGCTTGTTACAAACTGTTACTTACTGTTTATAAATTTGTGCAAGAATGTACGAGATATATTTTTATTTAGGGAGGCTCCATACACTTCCGTAGTATAAATACCTTGTTGCGTAAAAATTTCAATTTATAAATTTTATCACTTCATCTATTAATTTTAAGCATTCTCAAGTGTAAATTAAGTATTTGGTAGAAAAAATTTGCAACATTCTTGAACATAAAATTGTTTCCATAGTAACAGTAGCCTCGCCAAATATGGTATTTCTTGCTATTTTAACCAGGTTTTTATTCTTTATATTCCGAATATTGCCGGTGACACCCCATTTTTAACTGCTGTATAGCTTTCACTTATAATAAGGAATCTTATCCTTGAAAATAAAATTTCTGTAGATTAGAATAGCCAGAATAAAAAAATTTCGGATTTAAAGTTTTCCAATGTACAGATATTTTTAAAATTTTGATATTCTATTTGTTTTAAAAGTAGTTATCGTTGTGCAAAATTTCATCACATGTCACCGTGCAAAATTTTTAATTACGCCGTCTTATTGTGGTATCTCACTCGATCGGCCGAAAGTTTTTGGAGCTCTGCAAGATCAATGAATTGACATGCGCGTACATGTTTTCGCAGGCGCATCTCCACAAAAACACGCACAAAAAAGTTTTTAAGCTCGTTGAAATATCAAATATATTTTGTGTTTTCTTGCTTAGAAATGCAAATATATTTAGTTTTGCATGCTAACTCGGGATACCGCCATGAAACTGAGGTGATTGTGTTGTTTGGTATAAGATATGTGTGGCATGTACGAACTTTTTGGCTTCTGTACATAGTTTTATATTCGTTTTTAGTCGTAACTTGTGTGTTTTCATGTTGGTGTCGACAATTTAAAACAGTTTGAGCCGGCGCATGATGCTGTTTCACTTAATTCCTTTGCTGTTAGTAACACTTTGAATATATTTACCAGTTGCAAGTACAAAAACTCTGGATATGAACTTATAAATGCCAAATATTGGAGTAAAAAACGTTTCGCTGGTCGGGCCGATCGCCGGTTTTCACAAGAGTTTGAACGTTAAATATTGCATTTTTTACTTTAAAATGTCTTCTAAAAAGACTAGTTATACAATGTTTAGGGGCTAAATCCGGACGACGTTTGTTCTTTGAGAACAAATGAGATAAAAAAGACTCAAAACATCAAAATAAACATGATTTGTGGTTCGGATTTTTGACTGAAAAAGTTGTATTTATTTTTGCATATATTTGTAATATTTTCGCGTGAAAACTCAAGATTAGGTACCAGTCCCCCGATGATGAAAAGTGTATGGAGCCAACTTAAATGATATCCTTGGTCTACGGCATGAGCTCCACAAATTCTCCACCCAAACATTTATAAATCGCCAAGTGAAAACATATAACTTCTTGACAGCTTAAGGCCGAATTATGTCATTGACATTGTGCTTTGCTCTTTCCCGACAGTCCATCTTAGAGGGTCTGAATGGGGTTAACTGACTACTGACATTTGTCTGAATTTTTGACTGACAACTGACAAAATATCCTAACTGACAACTGAGAAATGATGAGAAAATGATGAGTCAGCATTTTGCAGTAACTGACTACTGACAGCTTGCAAAATATCGTACTGACAACTGGCTTAAATTTTAGCTGACAACTGACACCCAAAGACCCCCATTAAGACCCTCATCTTAACATACATCACTGGTCATATATGACTTTGCAGGTTTCATATCTTCGGTTTGGTAAATGTTATGTAGATGAAAATACCACCAATTGATTCAATTCAGTGAACAAAATATCTCCTAATTCCTATCGTAGTTCTGGTCAAATAAAAAAATAATAAAAAAATTATTATAAAAATAAAAATAATTATAAAAATAATTTTTGTCGAAAATATTATACCCTGGCACAGTTTTAAAATAGAATCGTCTGTTGTTCTCATTAAAGGTTCATTAACATGTCATGGTGATAAAGTGAAGAATGCCAGCTGTTCTAAAGATCAATACATGGTGGTCAAGTTTGCAACTTACCATGGATTGCTTGCTAACAAGACATGTGGTTTAAGTGATGATTATAGTTGTGAAGTTGATGTAACATGTCTTGTTAAGAAACAATGTGATGGTCTACATGACTGTAATATAACTGTGGATGACAATTTGCTCTCTGGTGATTTATGTCCTGGATTGTCAAACTATCTTTACTTAGAATATCAATGTGTTGACATTGTGAAACCTTTTAACGAAATTTGTGGTATGTATGGGTATAAGTATCAGGGCATTTTTAAAGAAATTACAACTACTGGGGCTAAGTTTCAATTTTCAATGAGGGTCTTTTCTCCACACAGTTACGCGAACATAAAGACCATGCTGTGCTGACTTTTATAAGATGGAATGTTGAGAATGTGAGAAAGACGCAGCTTTTTCAACAAGAATGACTTTTTACTAATAACAAAAGGGCCCAGCACATCTGAAAATATTGCTTCACTACTAGGGCAAGCAAAGGCGTACTGGGGTAAATGCCCCAGTAGTTACATAGTTGGCCTGATAAGTATGGTTCTACTGATGGTTACAACTTGTTGTTTCAATCGCATTTTTTAAGAGCTGTGCCCAAGAAAGGGTTTCCATAGTGTTTAAAAGTGTTCAACTTCGATATAGCACTAACTTGTCTTGTCCATGTTACCCACATATAAAAATATCTATTATAGCCTTACATTGCGAAATAACCAGTAACAGGTTATGACCCGGAGCCTCGTTTTCGTGTTAAAGCTTATTTCCACATTTATTGTTCAAAATAAAGCATATGTCGAAGAAAGATGCTTTGTTTGTGTGATGTTGCTCTGAGTGCATATCCACACCGGGCAGGCTTGAAAAATATGCCTGGCCACGGCGGGATATTTTTCAAGCCTGCCCGGTGTGGATATGCACTCAGAGTAACATGACACAAACATCTTATTCACCTGAGTACATTACACCGACACAGCAGATTTCATGAAAGATGCTTTGTTTCTCTGTGCATAGCCCATGGGGAAAAAAACTTGAAATCCTTTCCATTTAAGGTGGATCTAAGTTGAAACAATGTAGTTGTGACGTAATTATCGAAAGAGTGTATTTATGGATTTGGTGTATGTGTGTGTGTATCACATTTGGCTGAAGCAGAAAAATCGCCGACAGAATTGCTAGTGTGAACCAGGCTTAAACAGTTTAGTTTGGGAACGGCTAAACGGAGAGTTATGAAGTGGCGAGTTATTATATTTCGGAGAGTTACGTTCAAACCTCGCTCACTTTTCCCAACGACCACACCCAATTTCTTAACTCTCCCGATGTTTCCTTGAACTAACATGAGAGATTTATGTTTGACGTAACTCTCTCTCGTTAACATTATGAAGATGTTAGAGAGTTATCATTTTTTATAACTCACTGCGTTCACGATTGTGGCAATGAAGAGAGTTATGTCAGTTTTTTGTAAAAAAATTCCACATTTTAGTAAGTTATTGTGAATTTACTTTTTTCTCAAGTTTCAGCTTTAATATTCCATGCAAGTAGAAACTAGTAGTACTTTAGTACTTACCAAGTGAAGCAAGTACGAGTAAATAAATTATTATTCATGCTCACTTGGATTACCTACAAAGCCCAACATTCAGATACAGCTCTCGTATTAGATAGAACCAGAAAACCTTTCCAATGTAATGCCCTATATTGGCTGATATGGGAAAATATTTGCAAAACCTGAATTTCTGAAAGATTCAATTTTCGCAATTTTTCAATTTTCTTGCAACTATGCTTACCATATTTACTGCCAAATGCACGTCAAAACATGCTTCTGGGGGTAATTAATTGACCCTTCTGCGGCAAGCATCTCATTGTTTTGACCGAGTCGAGTTGTACGATTTCCTGTTGGACGCACGCTATTGACACGCTGTAAACTGAAATCCCAAAATATAAGATGAAAATCTGAAGAAACAAGCTTTACTATTTAAAGGTTTTCTCAAAAAACTGACATAACTCTCTTCATTGCCACAATCATGAACGCGGAGAGTTATAAAAAATGAAAACTCTCTAACATTTTCATAATGTTAACGAGAGAGAGTTACGTCAAACATAACTCCCTCATGCTACTTCAAGGAAACGTCGGGACAGTTACGAAATTGGGTGTGGTCATTGAGGAAAGTGTGCGTGGTTTGGGAGTGGTTCGAACATAACTCTCCGAAATCATAACTCTCCGGTTGGTAACTCTCCCTTTAGTCATACCCGTTTAGTTTGGAACTAGTGTTGGCAGTAACGCGCACGTGCAGTAAACGAACATAATTATTTTTAACAAAGTTTTGGATTTGGATAAAATTGAATGAATTTGGATGAAATTGACTGAATTTGAATGAAAAGTTGAGCCCACTCCAAAAAACCCAGTCATAGTAAAACAGTATTATTAATAACAAGAACTTTTCAACACGCTTGTGCTAAATGTTTCAATCGCCTTCCGAAAAACATCAGGAATTGTACAAGTCAGGAACAATTTTCAAGACTAACAAACATCTTTTTAATGGAATTTATTAGGGATAGATTGACGCTCTTGAATCCGTCCTAAAAATAGATATATGTCGTATATATCTTGGTTAAAAAGCTTGAACTTTTTCTAATGGCATTTCCGAGCTTCAATTTTTTCCGGACCTCCCCAGTTCTCAGCCTTCCTAAATATAACTATCTTTCTACGCTACTGCCGTGACAGTTCCATCATGTTTTTATGTCACGTATTTGCACTTGGTACCGGTTGAAAACTACGGTTTCCCAAATTTTCCAAATTAACTGAAAATTACCCCCCCCGGTAAAACCTTTCCGCTGCTACTGCTGTTTTTAATTTGTCGGTATGTTCACAATAATTTATTACACATTTAAAAATTATGTTTTATACTTTTTGTTATAGCTATGGAACCAGACAAACCAAGAAACTTCACCGTCGCTAAGATCACGTCTAGAAGTGCTGAAATATCCTGGCAAGATCCTAAATATCATGGGATAAATGGTGTTTCACGCTTTCGGATTAAACTGAAGAAAGAAAACTCTCTAATCCTGAACATTACCATAGGAAGAGTGAATGGATATGAAATAAATAATCTCACTCCGTATACTGCATATGAAATATCTGTAGCTGCTGGAAATGATTATGGTTTTGGTGAAGAGAGTAATACTTCGTTCTTCACATCTGAAGAAGGTGAGCTGTTAAAAGATGTGTGTTTTACTGCAAGCCAAAATATTTTTTTTAACACTTGTGCAACAAAATGTCTACTTCAATTAGCACATAAAATTTCAATAAAAATCTGTTTATTTATACACTGTAGCTCCGAGCGGTCCTCCATTGAACATCAGAACCACATCAAGAAGTGCATCGTCATTGTTTTTCGCTTGGGATCCTCCTGAAGAGACTAAACGGAATGGCATCATTATCGGTTATAGAGCGTGTGTTTCACTGTTCAAAAATTATCGTTGCTTTAAGCATATTCACATACTTGTCGCAAGTCAAAGACAGTGGCTCGTTGTTAATTTAAATCCTTTAACAAAATATTATGTTCATGTTCTTGCGAGCACTACAGCAGGTCATGGAAACTACAGTGAAAGTAAAGGATTTTTTACAGATGGAAGTAAGTAATCTTATGAACTCTCTCCCACATACTTCATTCCTTTTGCAGGGTTTGTTTTAACGTCCGTCTATCTGTCAGCTAGATAACTCCAAAACTATCAAACGATTTAATACGACATTTTTCTGGAACCATTGGCGTTAGTTCAGGCAGTAGACCGAGGTCAAACGAATAAAATGTTGGCTTAATTTTGATGAAAATTGGATCAGACATTTTGTAAGAGATTGTCTTGCTTTCCGAGCCGAAAATAACTGGGTGAATACATATAGACATTTCCCCTTAAGAGTGAAATTTTGATCTAGATATGCCTGGACAAAAATTTCATCACAGCTTGAAAGAGCACCACAAAATTAGTAATATTCCGAAGTTTGGTAGAGAAATGTTGTAAAATGCGGATAACATAGCCTTGCGAATCTTGCCGTTTTTCAGTCATTTTGCATTACAAACGGGAAATTGATAATCAGATGATCAAACTGATTATGAATTTCCCATTTGTAATACAAGTGACTGAAAAACGGCAAACTTTGCAAGGCTATATCATCTGCATTTTACAACATTTCGCAACGAAACTTTAGAATATTATATTACTAATTTTGTGATGCTCTTTCAAGCTGTGATGACATTTTTGTCCAGACTTGTATAGAGAGCAAAATTTCACTCAAAAGGACCGGAAAGGTCTATTGATTTAAAATGTATATTAATTAGATTTTTTACTTTCGCTGGCAGTGGAGCGCACTATACTGTAGTTCGTCATGATATTATTTTTCGTACATCAGTATTCGCCTCTTATCTTCTGTATTTGTACGAATATTTATTACACAGTTTATTTTAAACATATTTTTTATGTTATTGTTTTCTTATGGCTTTCTTACCAGACAAACCAACGAACCTCACCGTCACTAAGATCACGTCTAGAAGTGCTGAAGTATCTTGGCTACATCTTGAAGATCGTGGGTTAACTGGTGTTTCACGCTTTCGTATTAAACTAAAGAAAGAAAACTCTCTAATCCTGAACATTACCATAGGAAAAGTGAATAAATATGAAATAAATAATCTCACTCCTTATACTACATATGAAATAACTGTAGCTGCTGGAAATGATTATTATCTATTTGGTGGAGAGAGTAATACTTCGTTCTTAACATCTGAAGAAGGTGAGCTGTTAGAAGATGTGTTTTTTACTGCGAGCCAAAATGTGGTTCTTTTAACACTCATGCAACAAAATGTCTACTTCAATTAGTACATAAAATTTCAATAAAAAATCTGTTTATTTGTACACTGTAGCTCCAAGCGGTCCTCCATTAAACATCAGAACCACATCAAGAAGTGCATCGTCGTTGTCTCCCACTTGGGACCTTCCTGAAAAGACTAAACAAAATGGCGTCATTATCAGTTATACAGCGTGTGTTTCACATTTAGAAAATGATGCTTGCTTTCAGACATTCACTACAAGTGAAAGAACGTGGCTCATCGGAAATTTAAATTCATCAACAAAATATTATGTTCGTATTCTGGCAAGTACTAAAGCTGGTCATGGAAACTACAGTGAATGTGAAGGATTTTTTACGAATGGTAAGTACAACACCTGGGTCGTATGCAGTGTAAATGTCACTATTTTCCGGTTTGTGGTGCTAAGAGAAAGTCTGTTCAGAATTTTATATTTGCCATTTGGCTCAGCCATTTCAAGTGGTTTAGGTAAGGTTTTGTTTTCATTTAGCATATAAAAAGATAAGATAGACAACATCACTGCCGAATCTGAATAAAGATCTATATTTTACGTTTTGACACGATAACAGTTTACTTTTCCGTGCAGGACCGGCTGAGAAGGCCACAGCTAAAACATCAAGAACACTTACATTTTCATTGAAAATTCCATCAAAAACGTTTGTGTAAGTATGTTTGACTTTTTCATGCAGATGAATATAGTTCATAATTATTATATTATGTATCATCTGGTTTATATGAAGAAGGCAAATTTTATTTATAGATATTTCTACGTGGTGGCTTTGAAATTAAAAGACGGCAAAGGGCCTGCATCATCTGACAATTACGAGAACAATGAGTTGGTGACGTATGCTCAGGCAGGAAACTTGAGCAATCCGAAACCTTATATTGCTGCAGTAGTTACATCCAGCGGTGTTGATGGAGACAGTTTTATACTTGGTGATGGCAGAAATACCGATGATCCAACTTCACAAAAACGGAGGTCAACTGCAAGTGATTATTTTAATGGTCCGTTGGAACCTAGCACTAGTTATAGTGTTTTTCGAAGGATTATCATCAATGAAATGGTATGGTATTAGGATGGGCGCAACAAATTAACTTTCAGTAGAATGCACGAGAGATCGAGATAATTTCGAAACCGGGCTGCATTGTGGAGCCAATAGCCGCCATATAGCTATGGAATGCAGGGCATTATTAGGTTCAGGCAAACGAAAGGGCAAATTGTAGCTTCCCAATGGGACAAATTTGAGTTTACACTTACAATTTTTGCAGCGATTTCAAATGTATTTTTCTTCCGATTGATATGAACGGGCAGGTGAGTTGAGAATGTTCTGAGTATCTGAATATTCATAAACTCATCCATTCGTTCACATTCATCAAACGAAGAAAATCGCAACAAAAATCGCAAATGTAAACAAGGGTTAAGAAAGAAAAACAAAACGAGCAAAAAGTATTGCCACATATGTCGCTCAATACGTTATGACATCAATGTGTAGCTGGCTTAACAGATCAATAAATTAATAAATTATTGTCTTCTTTACTGTAGGGTGATTATTATTCCACCGACTGGAGTCCTCCTTCAAAAACGAGTGAAGGTACAGGTTTACTTCTTCCATGTAATTTTAATTTGATATTGATCATTTTTATATTTATTGAACGTATTTGGATCTTTTTCTCCAAGAGCTGAAGCTCATCGAGGGATCATTGTGTTAGATAACTAAGTTTAGTCAGTCATGATAAAATCAAGAAATTCAGAAGAAAAAAGCAGATTGGAGTATGAATTTACATTAACATTGTTTACCAAACTTAATTTAATATCAGACATACACGCATGTTTTCGCTTTCTTGTGTGGTATTAAGATTAGTTGGATGTTGCATTTATTTCGAACAGCAGATTCAAAGTTTCATTTATTCGAACTGTTTTAGGATATCGCATTCGACAAAATATATTTTGGCTTTGAAACTGATATCTTTTTTCATACATAATTTTAAATTAAACATCAGTAAAAATAAAGTTCTGTGAACATTGCGATTTAAATGCGATCGGAGACGGCATTTTTTGATGCCATGCAATTGGATGCCAAAACACAAAATTTGCCGATCTTTGAAGTAATTTTATTGATAATCATTTCAAATTTCAGACCAAGTTCCAGGTGACGTTTCAGACACGGACGACAATTCTAAAAAATATCTTGTTGGAGTCATAGTAGTGGTGGTCATATTGGTTGTTTTTATCGCATTATATTTTATCTGTCAAAACTATCGACGCAAAGCATCAAGTACGGAAGAGAAGACAAATGATAGAGGTAATTCACAAGATATTTATGACGATGTCGTCATTCATGAACAAGAAGACGATGAACAGTCGCCGTATACAGATCTCAATAGGCCTGGGGACCCAACTGATGATCATTTATATGCTCATTTAAATGAAGTAACACAAAATGTGTGCGCAGACCAGGAGGAAACTGAAGTTTAATGTCTTATTACTGCATAGTTAATCAAGATATGGTCTGCTGTAAACTTCAAAGCGTCTATAATGAACTAGGATTTTATGTTGAGCTATATGATGAACAAATCTTTTGAACTTTTGCTTGTTAATATTTGCACGGTACGTACGTTTGAGTGTGCCGTTGGAATATTGATTCATTTTGCCAAAAATTCAATGGTTTCACCGTGCACCAATTTACACAGAAATAAACAAAAAGGATGGAACAAATTTAAGTCTACGTTCACGCTATGTCGGATAGTTTTCCATAGCTGCGCAAAAAAGCACTATCCGATACGGAATGTACAACTTTTAGAAGCTGAGCGAAACAACATCTCTCCATTGCAATAATTCCTTTGAAAATAGGGTTCCTAAAATGTACGGATAGGTGGTTTTTCACGTCGCTAAGGAAAGCTATCCCGTACAATGTCAACGTAGTTTAATTAAAACTTTAGCCGAGATTCCAGGCCATATTTTCATGGACTATAGTTTAGACAAAATCTTGTTCTTCGTAATCTGATTTTGCTCAGCAATTCCTGTGCGATGAAATTTGGGTGAATCCATTCTATGATAATAATACAATAAATCAATAATGTAGCAGGGATGAACACTTTTCATATATACGCACGCGCAGAAACACATCTCCGTGTTCATTCTTTTTATGCATGCGCATGAACGGAATTTTCTCCCTCAATTGAAATGTTCAAGATTGCGAAATAAAAACTGGCAAAGTGATAGGTAATTGCTAGTATGTGTATGGGACGGTGTTGTCAGACAATGTCCATAGTTGTGCCGATGATTTTCGATGAGGTACAGCTCTCCAATGAGGTACGATTTTGTCTTCTAAATTTCCCTCATCAAGCATGCAGGGGAAAACCAGAATTTTTTTTTCAAAACCCATTCGCAGACTAAAACCCATAGAGAGGTCTGTGGAGGAGGCTAGGGAAAATTAGAAGACAAAGAAATCTTTTGTTTTCAAATAAAATTTCCCTTATTACCCATGCATACAAAAGCGTATGCATGGGTAATCAGGGTAATGAGGGTAATACGGGATTTACATTCCCTCTTTGAACAATGAAAACCAAGGCTACCATGCTATACTAAACTAATAGCATAGTTGCCCGGGTTTCTTTTGCTTCAACAGGGTCGCCCGTTGTCAAGGGTCACACCCTTTGTCTCCCAGCCGGACGCTCGCAGTAGAAACGCCTGCTACGCAGGCTACTCACGCACATAATCGTGCAAGGAACAGCAACAGTTAGTTCACAGCCGTCAATTAGTCGGCAAATACTATTTTGCTGACCTCAGAATGACATTTCGCCAAAACTTTTTTCTTTAAGATTGGTTTAGAATCAAATTTGGAGTGGAGTTAGGTTAGGGTTATGGTTATAATTGGTGTTCGGAGTAGGGTTAGTGTTAGTAAAACCGTTGCTTTGTTACGTTTTGTCACTCTGAGGCAGTGTGACCAGGTTTTTTCAGGGAAAATTACCACATCCGGTTTCATAAATTACTACATTCGGTCTAAAATTACCAGAGACAACAACAATTTATTTGTACTCCAAAGAAGAAAAAAAAACTATTACATTATTACAATTCACTTAGTATAATATATCAATATAGGTACTGGCTACCCGTAATAACCGTAAAGGGCTAGGTATCGGGCAGCCAGATCACTATAGTGAAAAATTCACAATAATTTTTTTTGATGATAAATTTGTTTGATGGGTATAAACACACTTGGTCGAAACACGGAGAAAGAAAGCACACCGACAAGAAAACAACCGCTGCACATCATTTAGGAGATTTTGTTATTCATTATTACATAGAAAATCAACAATCTACGAAAATTAACCAAATTAGCCATAATTTATCAATAACCATTGATAAAATTAGATTTTAAATTATTTTTAACGATGAAAGAGATAGAGCTTTTTTTTATTCATCAAGAGAGTTCCATACTTTAGCTCCTTGATATCTTAGATTGAAAATTCCATAATTTGTCCTTGTTTTGGGAATAGAGTAGGACGATTTGTATGCAAGTCTAGTATTGTAATTATGTGTCTGGTTGACAGGAGTAAAGAGATTATTAAATGTAGTTGGCAAATTATTATGATGAAATTTATGCATGAAAATTGTAATATGTAAATTAACAAGGTCAAGAAACTTTATTATTTTAAGGTCTTTAAACAGGGGGCTTGAGTGTGCATCATATTTAGAGAAGGTCATTAAACGTGTTGCCTTTTTTGCAATATTTGCAGTGGCTTAAGCGTAGTTGGATAAGTATTACCCCAAGCAAGTATACCATAAATTAGAAAGGGATGTACTAATGCATCATAGATATATTGAGAAGAATACTTTTATTGACATAATATCGAAGTTTAGAGATAATCCCTATAGTTCGTTTAATCTATTTTACAATATAATCAACCTGGTTTTTCCAATTTAAATGCGAATCAATAAGGACACCAAGATATTTAATACAAAAATGTCTTTTTAATTCTTTACCATTAATGTTTATATATTTATAGTTTTATATCATTATTTATTTTCTTTTGAGGAGAATGAAATATCACAAAATTTGATTTATCAACATTTAGAGACAGCTTATCAGCACACAACCAAACATGAATATTATGTAATTCCCTGTTTAGATTTGTTTGAAGCTCTATAAGATTCTTATGTTTGTAAAATAAGTTAGAATTATCTCCGAAAAGATGGAAATCTAAGGCTTCCGAGCACCTATTGAAATCATTTATATATATCAGAAATAAAAGAGGACCGAGAACTGACCCCTGAGGAATACCACAAGTGACTGTATTATAATCAGATAAAATATTATCTAAGGAAACGTAGAGATTGTCTATTTGGCGTGGGTGGGTCGTGGGTCGTGCGTCGTGGGTCGTGCGTCGTGGGTCGTGCGTCGTGGGTCGTGCGTCGTGGGTCGTGCGTTAGTAAATCGCAAAAAAAATTTAAAACCGAACTATACCATGAACTGCCAAAATTTTGCACCAATCTTTTTAGCTATATGCCACATCTCTATTAACTATGACCACATTGGCAAAAATGCTGGGTGAACTTGTGGGTGGTTGAATTTAATTACAGTAATTTAACTTGTAAAAGACATCGGTGACCTCCAAATTTAGGCTGTTGCGGTATATCGATAAACCGATAATTATCTTTTTTTATCAAAATACCGATTACTCGATATTGGAATTTTCAATATATCGGAATATCGATATTTTTCGGTATTATCGATATCACGTTTACGTTTGTATATATAAACGCCATATCAAGCTTTTTCAAATTTCAAGCGCTGATTGAAGTTACTCAGAAGGACAAAGACGATCAATGTGTTAACTCCGCGGGAAAATCCGTCAATTAAGGTTAGAACGCGATCTAAAACGTGTTTGTTTATACGTTACGTTGGCGTACGTTGCAAGGTACGGTAATATGTTATTTCGCTTAGTTATAGGTAATATGTCATTTCGCTCGTGAACTTTTAGAACGTAAACAACGGTGGATTACAAATGTTTTAGAAAAACAAGAACTAACCTCATTGGACATTGTTAGTTTTCTGCTGATATATGACGATCTTTGTTTCGAACTCGCAGTTGAATAAAATGTTTTGAAACAATTTCTCGGACAAAAATATCACACATGTTTCATCCGATGCGGTAATCAATGCTAATATTAGGTAATATGCATTTTCAATTCGTAAAGCGGACACATCACAGGCTACTACTGATCACTGGCCTCACACTTTATTGAAAATATCACGCACCCAATGAGTCAAAGCTGTTATATCGTGGCTGTTTGGCAGCATTTGAAAACAGAAAATTTTGCATAAAATTAAGCAAATTTTGCATAAAATTAAGCAAAATACAATCGCGAAAAAATATCGGTATTATCGGTATTTTTTTTCCGGTATCGGTTTTCGTTTTGTTTTTCAAATACCGCAACAGCCTACCCCCAATTTTTATTTCATAAAATGATTTCTTTTAGTACACTCAATTGTTTTGACAATTTATTAAAATACCGATCTAAATGGTGAATTTCCCATTTTTTTGAAAACTGTGTCACTCCATTTTTTTGAAAACCGTTACGGCCTACTTTAGGGGCCGATTACATGGAGAACTTTCAACCCCGGGGTTGAACTCTGCCCTGTTAACCGGGTTGAAATCTTTTGCGATTACATGGACGATTTCAACCCCGGGGTTGAAACGCTATACTATACGTTCTCGGCATCGATTCCCGGAAGTAAAAAGGCCTTTATTTTGTTTTCTTGTAATAAATAATCTCTACCACGTATGCTCGAATAACTCATGATAATTTCAACCCAGGGCTGAGTTCAACCCCGGGGTTGAAATTTCAACCCTGCTAGCTGAAGCAGGGTTAAAATTTCAACCCCGGGATGAACTCAGCCCTGAGTTGAAAATTTTGTCATGTAATCGCGCGTTTGATTTTGATTGAGTTTTGTATTACAAACAGGGCTGAAATTTCAACCCAGTAAACAGGGCTGAGTTCAACCCCGGGGTTGAAAATGCTCCATGTAATCGGCCCCTTACGCAAACGTGAATTCCAATTGCAACTTTCATGCTTACTTTTGTCTGTTATCTGGGCGGTATGCTAGCTCGTCAAAATTTTAAGTATTTAAACGGATAACTGCATTGAAAAGTCCTTCAAAACAGTACATTTCAGTTTAAGGATTCTTCAGTCAGGGTGGGGCAAAATTGCTAAAGGGCCCATTCTCTCCTTGTCCTCCCCCATGCAGGATAGTATACGATCGCCGAAGGTGTGAGCCGAGTACCGTAGGCTCGAGTTAGCTAGTGATGGTTTTAAAATTTGGATCTCTGAAATAGCATTTCGTGCATTCTAAGGACACATTTTTAAAAAAAGTTTTAATCAGGTGAAATTTGTAATAAATTGCATGCTAAACATTCAAACACAACATAAGTTCAGTTCAAACACAACATAAGTTCAGTTACTAGTATGCTGCACCAACAAATTTAGTTTATTAAACTTTTTTTCAATGTTAAACTCATTTACTCATACAAGTCCTAGGGACCTGGCTTTGGGGCAATAGCCATTGCCATTTTTTTCACCAGTCCACAGTATTAAAAAATGCCTTGCTTCAAAAATAGCACATTACACTCATGGCATAAAATTAGATTACAACACGACTGGATAACAGTCTTACCAGAGGAAATCATGAAAGTGGCAATTGCATGCAGTCGCGTTTGCGTAAAAGTAGGCCGTACTGAAATTGTCATATCTCAACGGGCATTTTAGGTATATTTAAACCGATAACTGCATTGAAAAGCCCTAGAAAAACAGCACATTATAGTAGCATAAAATTTGATTACTACATGCACAGATAACCGAGAAAATTAAGCATGAATGTTGCCATTGTAATTCGCGTTTGTGTAAAAGTAGGCCGTACTGAAATTGTCATATCTCAACGGGAATTAACGTTACTTTTAGGATGATAACTGCATTAAAAAGCCCTTGAAAAACAGCACATTATAGTGGCATAAAATTAAATTACTACATACCCATGCAGATAACAAAGAAAAATAAGCATGAAAGTTGCAAAGGTTGGCATTTTAATTCTGCATGAAAAATACAAATACCACTCTATATTCCTTCATATCCGCATTTTACCCTCTCACCGTCCGTTCGCATTTTACCCTCTCATCCGTCCGCATTTTACCCTCTCATCCGTCCGCATTTTACCCTCCTGTCCGCCCGTTTTTTACCCTCTCATCCATCCGTCCGTCCGTCTGCCGTCTATCTGTCTTAAAAAATATTTCCATTGTTTATACGACGCTCAACACCGTACCCACGACGCACGACCCACGACGCACGACCCACGACCCACGACGCACGACCCACGACGCACGACCCACGACGCACGACCCACCCACCCACGCCATTTAGCCATCCTCGTGTTCCAGTAGAACACAGGCTACACTGACAGCAGTTTAAGATGTCAACAATACATAACTCGGCCGGAGATTGGACACAAAAAAGCAAGAACGTCATGTAACGTCAAGAATAGGGTGCTGCCGAGCTCAGACCGAGCAACATTACACCAACACAGAAAAGATCATGATTATTAGATTACACTGATATCGAAGGAACTAGATTCTGTTCCGAAATATCACATACTCGAACCGACCAGACCGCGTAGCTCAGTTGGCAGAGCATTGGGCTAGTATTCCAAAGGTCGTAGGTTCGATTCCCACCGCGGTCAGGCATATTTTTCAAGCTTGCCCGGTGTGGATATACACTCAGAGTAACATCACAAGCATTAAACAAAAACTGTATATATTTCGAATCAAATCTGATTCATCTTCAGCAGTGTTTTGCAAGAGATGTCGTTATATTACAAGCGTTATATTACAAACAAAACTTGTTCACGAACGCGAAAGACAAAGTACCCAAACAAAACAAGTCTAACGTTGTATATGAATTTACATGTCCTAAGTGTAACAACAGCTACATAGGCAAGACTGATCGAACGCTTCTGGAACGGGTGAATGAACATGCATACAATGATACAATGATACAAAGACAAGGAAAGCGCTGTGTACAAACACTTAGACTGCTACTACGACAGAACATTCTTGACATGACAATCAAACACACAAATGACAGAATTTGTACTCTCAAGAATTACTCATTAAGGTCATCGATTCTTCCAGAAACTGGGATTTATTACTACACAAAGAAGCGATACATATTAGAAGACGAAAATCAAGTCTAAATAGTGGACTAAAGGCTAGTATAGAGATACAATTATTTAATTGATTGAACGTCCGCTAAATGAAAGAACTACGTGAATTGATCCGACTGGGTGGGTGGGCTTTTTAGAGAAGATTTGACGTTTTGCGTGGCAGAGAGTGTTATTTTTGAACCACGCACATTTTCTGTTTCTTCGATCTGTACAATTTCAATTGTACATGTAGTGTAGTGTTGATATTAATACAATTAGTTAATTAGTTAATATATAAGTAAAGGGTGTGGTTTGAGATAGGGCAAGGACAAAAGACATTAGCCAGAGACAGGATTAAAAAGCTGTAACGATTCAGATAGCGAAAGGAATAAATACATAAAACATTATATAGTACGGACCGAAGAAACCGAAAATGTGCGTAGTTCAAAAATAACACTCTCTAGCATTTCAAGAAGTCATTTACATGAAGTATTCCAGCATTTCATCAAACTGCCGCTGTAGTATTAAAAATAGTCGCAGGTGTTCATATTTGGCGAGGAAGTTAATCCCAGTTTGTAATCCACATTCTAACATTCTAACCGTGATAGTTATATTCGAATGGAACCATGGAATTGATTTCTTTATGCTTTGTTTTTTTAATAGTATTATTTCGTGGTTGCTCAGTTCAACAGCTGCCTTCAATATCTGCGAGCTTATATAAACCTATGCCCTATATGGCTATATAAATTTGTTTATGTGTACGATTAAATATACTTTAATACCGCACTGCAGAAGAGTCAAATTTATATACCTATTTCCTTGAATATTTTAATACATTTTTCCAGAAAGTAAATTCCTGTAAACGTGAAATCCGGCCGACAAATCACAGCTTGTAAACATTTAACAATTATTCGCCGAAGGCGAGGTGATTATCGGGGAATATTCGCCGAGACGAAGTCGAGGTGAATATTCCCCAATAATCACCGAGCCCGAGGCGAATAATTGTTTTAGTATTTTTACACAAGTTTTTTGGGACTGAATTTATTTTAATTTCGCTTATTTCTTTATCAGTAACTTCAACAAAACGGCTAGCCGCCATTTTGAAAATTTCGGTTTTGTTACAAATTTGACCAATCAACCAGGGGCGGATCTAGGGGTAGTCAGATTAGTCACGCGACTAACGTAAAAAAAAGGCATATAAAAAAATTTGGACTAAGGTTTTTGAATTTTTTTCCCAGCGCAAACGCTTCTGTTCATTTCTGATCATGCAATCAAAACTACATCACACTCCAGCATATAAACTTCGATCAGTTTTTGCACATTGAGCCAGCGATTGATTAGTCAAACGATAAGTCAAATAAGCGGTATTGAAATGAAAATTGACTATTCTGCATTTTAGTTCATGTGATTTGATTGGTCAAATTTGCTCAGATTACACATTACAGGCATGTTGATTGGTCAGACCTATTTTGACTAACGATTGCGCAATTTTGACTATTTTGACTAATCTTGCAAATAGATAGCAGCTTCTGATTGGACAATTTGCGCAAAAGAGTTAAAGAACATCTCCTCTGATTGGCCTTCTAATCTTCAATTTGGAAGCATTGTGCACTTGGTAGCTCTGTTGCAGCTCTGTACAATTTTACAAGCGAATTATTTCGCTTAATCTTAGTATATTTGTTGAACTATTTTCGAAATAAAGATTTCGAAAGGGTTATATCGTTATTTGTTACGATAAGGGATGCTCTCTGGTGTTCTGTGGAGAATATTTCAAGCTGATAAATTCGATGGATGCAAGAAAATTGTCTTGACCGAAACTATGATGTGTTGATTTCTCGTCGTCTAATATATTTTCAAGAGATTACTAAGAGGTGTATGGCAATAAGGTAAAGTGGTTTGAATTTTGAACAATAAATCGTTGAATTGAACGTACGATTTGCATAATTGTGCGAGGTTATAGGTCCAAAGTTTCATATACTGCATACATATTCATTTTATATATGTGTATGTATAAAATTAAAACACCTCAAGTGGCAGAAACTTGATCTCAAATATTTGATCATGTTGGATAAAAAATATTTATTGTGTACATGCTTTATAGAGTATTGATTGACTGATAATAGCTCTACAAATGTACTTTATAAAGATAATAATAATATAATCTTTGGTTATATTTTTAGATCTAATGCAACTGGCAATTGGCTGTATAGCTCTGTTTCCTAAGCATTGACAGGTACCAATGACCTATAAATTTGACCTTGATAGTTTAAATGTTTACAGTGCAAGTGTGAAAGGTCTATACAGTAGATCACTTTTTATACAGTATAAGCGAAGAAGCACTATGGTTGAAGACTAATTAAATTAAATGACTTGCCTTGGTCATGATGCAAATTCACCAGGATATTATTCCTAACATACTGTACTGTAGGAAACTTTATTAATAAATTTTCTGGAACATGAGGGTAAAGTTAAATATATCGGCTTGCAAAAAGACCACTCTCGCCTCCAATAACAATAACCTCACTCTTGTACACAACACTGACATGAGAAAAAACTTCCTGTGGCATGAGAAAAAAACTTCCTTCATCATCAACCAAACTTAGCCTTTCAAGATCACCACCTTAATTCCCATAATCTCCCCCCTCCCCAAACATTCGGGCTTTGTAGACAAAAGCTGATGCAAAATATTGGTCTGATCTCATTGGCTTGAGATGGGTCCATTGCATCTTGAACCAGTTAAATTTTTCAACAGACCAGGGCTTGAAATAACAACTGATTACCAATCAATAATCAGCAAGAAATTGCTTATGATCAGCGGAAAAGCAGGGTTTTCAACCTGAAAAGCAGGGAAAGTCATGACTGCCAATCACCATGATCAATTACCATGATCGGGAAATTTGGGAATGTTATTTCAGGCCCTGATAGACAAACACCATATTGATAGTATGTGTCTATATACAGTATGTAAGTATAGTGTAAGAATAATAGAATACTGTGTTAAAAACCTTGCCAATTATTTCAGATAACTAGATAAGTAAAGTAATAGTCATTTGTACTGAATCTTTTGTACTTGAATCTACTGTGATTAAAATATGTTTAATTAAAATGCCAGGTAAAATAAACTTGTTTTCAATAAAAGTTGGCTTCCAATGAAGCTGCAGCTTTGAGGCACAATTTCACTTGTGATGTTATACATTTTCATAGTGGACAGTATATAACAAGATGATGAATTTAATTAGATTAGACATAGGTTAGTAATAGGGGGAATGTGGAAGGGGCGGAGCTAAAGGGAAAAACTGGGCAATTTCACATATTGTCACCCGTTTTTAACCAAGCTCCTTTTGCTATGGTGAAAGGTGTGAGGTGGGTTTATGGCACCTTAAAACCAGATTGCTCATTATAGGTGGTTTTCATTGTCACCCATTTCTAAGTTCTAACCAAACTCCTTTTGCTCTTGAAAAGGTATGAAGGCAAGCAATCTTGTTTTAAGGTGCCAGAAACATGTGCTTGTGTTCAGCTTTTTCAAGGAACTGTCCTTGTTGGATCATGGTTTACTATTTTTGGTAAATGTGTTTCCTAGGCATGCTGATGAACCAAGGTATACACTGTAGGGCAAAACAGTCTATATAATACTTTATCATATATATGCTGAACATTGGCAGGTACGAAAACTATGTCACTTGCGCATTTGTAGTTTGATAAAATAAAATATCTATACTCCCACAAAAGTTGGACTATCATCGTGACATTGAATGACGTCATGGCAAATGACGTCATCACCTTTTGCGTCATCGATGACGTCATAGATTTTTGACTAACGTGCGAAAAATCCTAGATCCGCCCCTGCAATCAACTTGTAGGATTTGTTATGTTCACTTGTGCAAAAATACTAAGGGGCCATTCACAAAGGATGTCCGGCCAAATGATGGATTTTCAGACCCCCCTCCCCCCCCTTGTCCGAATTAGTGCCTCCCCCTCCCGGATATCCGCCATGCCTCGCAAAAACTCGCGCAACCTTGTATATGTCAAGAGTAAAAAACTTTTTTTACTTTTAGAACTTTTTTATAACTATAAATGTGAATACAAAAACATATAAATTACTAATTAAAACAAAATCTAGTATTAACTGCATAGTCAAAATGCCAATTCACAATGGGAAGGAGAGTTCAAAATAGAGGAAAGAGAAATTTGTTTTTGATTTTTTTTAAATTTCGGACATCTGGATTGCTAAAAAAAACCCTCCCCCCCTATGTCCGAGTTTGTCCTGATTTTCCAAACCCCCCTCCCCCCCTCGGCTCGGACATCCTTTGTGAATGGCCCCTAAATACCTTTACTAAACCCTTTGAAATGAAAAAAAAACCAGTCCAACGAAGACATACGAAGGACGAGCTGGTGTCTGTGATGTTTCACGAAATATGACATTTTATTTGATGTTCTATTCATATTCACAATTGACGTTTTCAGAGGAGGGTGGGTGGGTTTGTATAAAAGAAAATGTCATTTTGACATTTTGCGTGGCATAATAGACAGGTTTAGTAAAGACGACGCGTCATTTTGGCGCCAACTGTCGTCAGCTTCCGGTTTGCGACGTCGTCCTGGACAATTTCACGACGTGAAAATACCATTTTTACGTCCTCTCTAGAACGTCACAGATTTATGCTTCTTTTTAAAAAATATGAGAGTATGCATCATAAACATCATCCTATTGTGTTCCTCATGTATTGTTTAATGAGTACGGACGTCGTCCCCTATTAGACAGCTTTACATTGAGGATGCGGACGTCGCCCATGTATGGATATGCCCCGCCATTTTCACGTCGTCTTTGACGTTCGCGTCACAGATGATAGATAATACCAGATGTATCACTCAGCCAAAATTGTGTCCGTGATTTTTTATGGGCACGCGTTGGCCGCCATTTTGGCAGTAAGTGTAATCCACGCCATGAAACGCGAGCAATCACGCATTTTGGCAGTAAGCGCCATTTTGGAAGTAAGTGTCGCACGCGTCATCTGGCGTGATAGCCTCGCGAAAATCGCGGACACGAAAATCATAGGGATAGATACACAGTGATTCATCTGGTATGATCTATCATCTGTGTCCGCGTTCTCGACGTCTGCAAAGGATTTAGCTCTGGAAAATTTAGTTTTTTATCGCTGCAGTACTTTGGTGGTCTGCTCTATGGGCACGTTGTGACACAGGATTGAAGCTTACGCATTTTTGCGCATCCTAGCTTGTTTAAAAATTGCTTACGCTTGTAACATAACGACACATATCTTGCAAAACACTGCTGAAGATGAATCTGATTTGAAATATACAGTTTTTATAAATTGTGTTGTTTTTTATTATGCGCTCCTTATTCGGACTTTTATTCTATATTTGCTGAAATTATCAGCCGGAAAAGGATGGCCGAAGTTTGTTCGCTATATAATGAAATATACCGCTTGACCTCTCGAAGGTCATAAATAGCTATATTGTGGACATTTGACTAAAACTATCGTTAGGAATTAGGAGATTTTGTTTCACTGAATCGAATGGTAGTATTTTTGTCTTCATGGCATGCACCGAACCGAAGGCGAAGATATGAACCTTGCAAAGTAATAGAGTTGAGGGATATTGAAGACAAATTATAGTGTATCCATAAGGCCAAATAAAAAAAAATACTTGGTTAGCGTCACACTCTCACAAATTTTCAGAGGCGGGAAAAATCGACAGGCATGCAGGCGGTGACGCTAACCAAGTATTTTTTGTTTATTTAGCCTAATGACAATACTCGACTTTGAACAAACAACAGTTAAATTCTCAAACTCTTTCATATGCATATAGTAGCTAGAGATTTATAGTAGGTAGCCATAAAGTAGGTAGGACCATAGACAAAGTAGTATATAGAGTCAAATTTATATACCCATTTTCTTGAATGTTTTTATACATTTTGCCAGAAAGTAAATTCCTGTAAACGTGAAATCAGGCCGACAATTGATCACAGCGTGTAAACATATACCTTTACAAAACCCCTTGAAATGAATAAAAACAGTACAACGAAGACATACGAAGGACGAGCTGGTATCTGAGATGTTTCACGAAATATGGTATTTTATTTGATATTCTATTCATACTCACAATTGACGTTTTCAGAGGAGGGTGCGTGTGTTGTAAAGAAAATGTCATTTTGACATTTTGCGTGTACAACAAAAGGGTACAAGCTCACTTGATTTTGATGGACGTCGTCCCTTAATGATTGCTTACGCACTTTTGCGCACGCCAGCTTGTTTAAAAACTCCTTACGCTTGTAATTTAACGACATATCTTGCAAAACATCGAGTGAAGATGAATCAAATTTGATTCGAAATATACAGTTTTTATAAATTGTGTTTTCTAATTAATTACTATGCACTCCTTGTCAGGAATAACTTTTATTTTATATTTGCTGAAATTATCAGCCAGAAAAGGATGGCCGAAGTTATGTTCGGCGAAAGGTATGGCTAGTTTACATTGTTCGTTATACAATGAAATATGATATTTTTGTACCTAAATCCGTATAAGCTTAAAAATAACCTCATATGATGCGAATATTATCGACAAAGAATGGAAAAAAAATATTATGACGATAAAGTACCTAGCTGTGACAGAGAACGAGCGTTTTAAATCGCCAAGCATGTTTGCCGTCTTCATTAATATGTCGCTGTTCGATGACCTAACTTATGCGAGCACTCCAGAGAAAACTAAAAGCGCTACAGACAAGCCGAATGCTTTAGGTGATGTGGAAGTGCAAATACCTTGCCCTTGGCCTTGCAGCAGGCTCGCGTTGCTTTTGGATCGATTAACTTTGCATAATTAATTTATTTTCAATTCCCAACAGTGGAAGAATGTGATTTCGACCGACAATTTTTCAGTGTTTGACGAGTATGTGGCCAATTCTCATCGACCGTTACGGTTTATGAAAGGTATCATAGTCAATAGAAAAGCTAAATAACAGCTCTTTCGTCCTATGTAAGTGATTATGTAATGGTGATGATAATGATGATGATGGTAATCGGATGATGATGGTAATGATGATGGTAATCGGATGATAATGGTAATGATGATGATGATAATGGTAATGATGATGATAATGGTAATGATGGTTCTGATGATGGTAATGATGATGAGGCTAATAATGATGATGATAATGAGGATGATGGTTCTGATGATGAGTGGTAATGATGATGATGGCAGTGATAATGATAATAGTATTTTGAGTTGTTCAACGACTTCCGGATTTTGTCCAGCAAACCGGGTATATACGCGGATATATTTTGGCCGAATTTTGTCATTCGTTGGTGAATTTTAGAGCGAATTTAAGCTCTTCGATTAAAGCATCGTTGTTTTAAGAGTTGTACGGTATCATTCTTGCAGGGGATATTGATAAACTCTTGAAAGAAATGCATTTATCTGATAAAGCACTCCTGCTCGTCTTTTAAATAGTGCCTCAAAAACTCATTAATAATTCATGAAGCAATTATCCAATCTTGAGTAAGAAATTAGTCACGTGCATACGTCTTTATACCAGCTAAAGAACACTTTAACAAAAGACCATTGTTATGCAAACTATATAAAGATTTTTATATAAAGATTTTTATATAAAGATTTTTATATAAAGATTTTTATATAAAGATTTTTATATAAAGATTTTTATATAAAGATTTTTATATAAAGATTTGCATTATTATGCATACGTTTTTGAAGCTATTTAAAAAACTCGCAGGTCGTGTTTTATTAGGTCTAAAGCCACTCGCGCTGCGCGCTCGTGGCTTTAAACCTAATAAAACACTCCTGCTCGTTTTTTAAATAGTACTTAAATACGAATTTCCAAGTAGTTTTTCATTTTAAAATAAATGTACGAATATTGTTGAGAATAAAGTATATAGCCAGCGAAATGGTAGCTAGAAATTAACGTATGCACGTGTTTGTGTGTAATTGCTTTTGTAACTGCGTGGGTTCATTAATAATGCGCTCATGCTCGTCTGGTTCTGATCAACATCCATTCTATGTAAGATAAACTTGCCATTGAAATGAAAATTTAATTTAGCATATTTCGTGTGTCCACTTAAGAGAGGTTATTCGGGTCATTGGGACTTTAAGTTAAATATCTCAGGCTCGGTGATTAGAAGCCTATATTCACTTCGCCTTGGGCTCAGTGAATATAGGCTTGTAATCACCTCGTAATTTTCTGCAGTCTAAAGTTTCATATTGTCTGCACATGTACTTTCTTCTGACAAGTCGGAAAATGATCAAGATAGTGACTCTGATTGATTTACATATTGTATTGACATATGACTGTTGACATTGCTTTTTATTCTTCAATATTTGAGTGAGTCATGCTTTGAAAATGACAATACATTTTTATTACCCAACCCTGGAGTTGTTTTGTTTTTCATTTACCCGACCTTTTACTCACTCAAAATTTTGTTTACCCAACCCTTTTCTCTTCGGTGCCACCCATAAATAATGATAGCTCCCTTAGTTAAATGTCACTATAGTTCTTCAGAAGCTGTAGTTCCGTGATTCAGGTTAGATTTCAGTCGGTTTATCGCAAGCGATGGTCTATCACCTCTATCGACTATTTTACAGTTATTAAAAAGAAAATGAGATAATATACATGTTATATATTATAAAGTTCTGATGTGGTGTCAGTTCCATTATAATTTTGATATAGTTAATGTGAATCATCCTGTTATTCATGTATTAAAACCAACTATATAAACATTCATTCTATTCCAGCTGCTCCGTGCCTTTCGCTTCCTAAGTACACGCCATCACACTGTGTTGCTAGGCGACATGCAAAACTGGCTTTAAACCGGAATACCTACGCACTGCACACGCCACCACCGAGAGTGACCAAAGGGGACCCTGGAAATTCAGAAAACCTACAAAATTATTTCGCTTTTCCACTGATCAATTTGACTGGCGACCAAAGCATCAAGTTAGCGAGCCAAGATGCAGATGAGTTACCATGGTTACGGACATACTTATATCTTCAAAATTCAGCTCGAACATTCTTAGGGGAGCGATTAAAAACAGGCGCTCATTTGTTTGAGCAATATAACAGTACGGCGGATTTTGATCACTTGCTTCAACGTGTGAGAAGATTGTTTACTGTAAGTTGAATATCGACTCTGAAGATTCGTTTTTCTCTTTATGTTCTTTCAGTTATTGTGAGATAATCAATACTCAATATAATCAATATATAATACAATCAATATTTTTATCACCATTACTATCATCATCAACACCATCATCATCATTAGCGTCATCAGCAATACTATCATCATCAATGCCATCATCATATTACCATCATCATGATCATCATCATCATCATCAATACCATCATTACCGTCATCATTACCATCGTCATCATTACCATCATCATCATTATCTTCATCATTAGTAGCATCATCATTATTAGCATCATCATCATTACCATCATCATCATAACCATCATTACCATTATCATCATTACCATTATCGTCATTATCATCATCATTACTATCATTATCACTACCATCATCATCATCATTACCATTATCATTACCATCACCATCATTACCATCATCATCATCATCACCATCATCATCAATAGCATCGTATCATCAACATTACCATCATTATCACATTACCATAATCACCATCATCATTACCATCATCATCATTACCATCATTAACATCATTAACATCATTACCATAATCATCAATAGCATCGTATCATCATTATTACCATAAACACCATCATCATTACCATCACTAACATCATCATCACCATCATCATTATTACCATATTTATTTCATCATTATTAATAAGATCACCAATATTACGATAATTATAACCAGTATTAATATCATAATCACCATCATTATCATAATTTTTAAAATATCACAATTATTATGACAATCAATATTGAAACCAATACTATCATGATATTATCATAATCACCATTAGTATATTACCATCATCAGCGATAACACTATCATATTTTAAGTCATTATCAACACATAATTACGCACACTGTATGCTTCTTTTTATCACTATTATATATTTATGACCATCACCCAACAAAAATTTTGAGTTTTCGAAGCCTCAGAAGAGCATTTTCCGTGTTTCCTGGGAGCAATTTTGATCAAAGTTGTGACGCTTTTGCATCTAAAAATTCAAAATTTTATAGTGCACTTTATACCTTTTTAGTTTTTACAACCTTTTGAAACAACGTTCACGCTGTCTAGCCTGCTGTGTAGTATACAATTATAAGCATGAATAGATTTTGTTCCATTGATATACACACAATGTCAATATGTGAGATGGGTTTATTGTAACTGCCTGTGCAAAAAGGAAATCAAGTATTCAAATTTGCAATAAACAACAATCCTGATTGAGGAAATTTTTGGAAGTTTGTCCCCCTCCCCAAACATGGCCAATGAAACGTTGGATGTCTTTGATTACAGAAAGATGGCAAGTATCCGGGATACTTTCGTTATCCATCCGAGGTAGAGAAATGGAAAGACATCATTCGCTGTAACATATGGCAAGACGATCAAGTTTTTGTTGAACAAAGATTGGCAGCACTGAATCCCATGTCTTTACAACGTGTAACAGCTAATAAAGGTAACCAGGGCCGTCGCTAAAGGGGGTGTTGGGGGAGGGGGTTGGAACACCGAATATTGAATCCCAGTCAGGGGCAAAACTTGAGGGGGGGGGGCACCCCCCCCCAAAGTACGGATCATCTGGATTGGAAGGGCGAATCATCTGGATTGGCAGGGCAATCAATCGATAGAATGTAGAGTTGTTAAGTAACTTACAGTGATTTATAGACCCAAATTTTACAGATATTGGTCCAAAAATAAGGGTTTCACGCATGTTTTAACAGGAATTTGTAAGGAAAATTTTTTTTGACCGTTAATTTAACTGGTTTATGCCTGGAAAAATTTTTTTGACCCTTTTTGGAATGCCCGGAAAAATATTTTCAACCTCCCTCCCCAACATTTTGGGGGAAAATAGTGGCCAAAAAGCATTTGCTGCAGAGCATCATCGGCTTTTGCAGGGCAATTCTAGCAGACCCCCCCCCCCCGAATTAAAAGGGGCTAGTTTCGCCCCTGATCCCAGTCGGTAAAACATGGCTTTGGATAGGAAGAAAAAAATTAAAACATTCCAGTGACACTGATTACAAATTTAAGAACGGATAGCTAAAATGTGGAGAAATTTACTAAAACATTTGGGGGAAAATGGAACGAACAACGGTGTTTAAACACAAAATAAGATGTCCGGAATAAATATGTTGTCCGGACAGTTGTTTTTTGCTGTTGACCCCACCTTGCGCCCCTCTTCCCCCAACAATTTTGGGAAAAGAAATATTAATTAGTGGTTTCATGAATCGGCAAAATTCACTTACACACCCCGATTCAAAGAGGTCCAGCACCGCCCCTGAACTCTTTTTATTCATGTAACCTGGATGATCATTTAAGTAAGTGAGGTGTAGTATTAGTTTAGTCGAACCTTTAGTCCACTAAGACTAAACCTAGAACTAAACTAATTTTAGAGATAATACTAGAACTAAATTTAAACTAAACAAAATCCACCTCAGCACTATAACCACACTCTTGTCACTTTTGGTATTAGGTTATTCCCGAAAAAAAGTGGGCTTGAAGTTCAGTGAACTAGTGGAAAGACTCAATCCTTCGTTTGACTGGAATAATGCCATATCAAGTGTAGTTGGTTGGAAAACATCATTATATAAGGTACAATATATGTCATTTATTTTATCTTAGATTTACGTTATACTTAATTTAGTCTTAGTGGACAATAAGCCAACGTATACACACGCAAAAACGCACAAGTTATTACAGGTCTGCAAACAAGTTGTTACAAATCTGTTCACAAGCTGTCGACAAGTTGTGTTCGCACTGCTTGTTCCCAGTTGTTGTAACAAGTTTGGAAGAAGCTGTTAACACCTTGTAACAAACTTGATGGCATTATCAAACTTGTTACAAGGTTGTTCAAACAAGTCTGATATAGTCATGATATAACAAGAATGTTACAAGGTTGACGACACAAGGTTGTAGCAATATTGTTATAACATGATTGTATCCGACTTGTTGGAACAACCTTGCAACAAGTATGATAATATCAACAAGGTTCTTACAAGTTGTTTACAGCTTGTTCCAAACTTGTTGGAAACTTGGGACAAGCAGTGCGAACACAACTTGATGGCGGCTTGTTGAAAGACTTACTACAAAATGTGACATTCTTGCGTGTGTACCCCCTGTGGCATCAAGAAATTTCATCCAAAGTTTTTGGGTTTTACTCATTTCGTTTAGATGGTTAAACGAAACTCCGTATTTGCTATTCACTTTCCTCATCTTGATGAAATAAGTAATGTTCCTGATATAACTAACATCCATAAACGAAGGGAATTAAAGAAAGCAACCAGTCCAATCGCGTTGTTTGTGTCAGTCAAATCGTCCAAAAACAAACCATATGAACTTAAGCCTGTTGCAATACAGATCAATAACCACGAAGGTAAAATGTGCCACGAATGATATCTTATTATGCACAAAGTTACTACTTTACTACTCTCGATTATTCTCGGCGTAAGTGCTCATCATCTGATCCATTAATTATTACGAGATCATCACAATCATCAGCTTATTGATCTATTTATCATTTGCATGCACTATTACTATTATTATCATCGATCATTGTCATCACAATCATCAACATTGCCACGTTCATGACAACAATTATCATCAATCCTGTTTCTACCACAAGCACCTTGTTTTTTAACCACAAGCACTTTTGTCATAGCCAATCAAATTAACCATCACCATTCAACAACATTGATGTTACCCAAAGGCATCACACAAAGGACGCATGACCATAACCACCAACATAATCCCCACTACCATCATTATCACCACCATTATCACTACCATCATCATCAACATCGTCACCATCATCATCACTACCATCATCAACACCACCATCATCGCTACCATCATCATCTCATTGAAAACTACCATCATCACTATCATTGATCACTACCATCCTCATCATCATTGGTCACTACTATCATTGATCACTACCATCATCGTCACCACCATTATCGCTACCATCATCACTACTATCATCATCAGCAGCATCATTGATCGCTACCATCCTTGATAATTACCGTAATTGATCACTACCATCATCGCTACCATCATCATCTCATTGAAAACTACCATCATCATCATCACCATCATTGGTCATTACCATCATTGATCACTACCATCATCATCACCACCATCATCGCTACCATTATCGCTACCATCATCATCATCAACATCATTGATCACCACCATCGTCATTACCGTCGCTACCATCACGATCATCACTGATCACTGATCATTGACCACTACCACCATCACCACTGCCAACCATCACTATCATCGCAACCAATTACTACACCATCATCGCCACATAAATATGCATTCTGCTATACTGATATACAAAATTTACAAAATAAGTAAGAAATACGTCCAACATATAAAAATCTCTATGAAAATTAGTTAAAGTGCCTATGCGACAATTTTTTTTATGATTGAATTGCAAAGTTCATTTAAAATCATAATATAACTTGTTTTCTAAAACTTTGTATTCTTTCCTGTATGTCAAAATTTTCGACTTTGTTTGATATACAAATGTGACTTGAATGACGTCACACTTCATAATGAGTTTTTAGAAAGAAAACGTTTCCTTGCCAAACATGTGATAATTCCACTGACATTGAAAGTGATATACTTTAAGAGCTATCAAAGCGATCATTTCGTCTGTAAATTTGAGATAATGAGAATTTTATCCGCTACAACACAGTCTTCTGTAAAACGCATTATGCAGTGTGAGGTCATTTAAGTCACATTTGTATATCAAACAAAGTCGAAAATCTTGACATACAGGAAAGATTACAAAGTTTTAAAAAACAAGTTATATTATGATTTCAAATGAACTTTGCAATTCAATCATAAAAAAAAATTGTCGCATAGGCACTTTAATCACATGGTCCATTATTATTTTACAGATTCACCAGTGTATACTCCTGCAGATGGCAATCGCTGGCTACTGGCTAAACTGCTATACCAAGTGGCAGATTTTGCTTATGTTGAAATGATCGAACACTTACTAAAAACGCACATGATACTTCAACCTATCTGTGTCGTCGCAAAGCGAACGATCTCAAAATACCATCCGTTAAACGAACTGTTTCGGTGGCATTGTCGCGGTTTGATTACAACCAATGTTATTGGTTTCCCTAAGTTGATCCAACCAGAAGGTTATATGCATAGATTGTTTTCTATGGGCCATGTTGGAAGCATTGAATTGCTCAATAAAGGTTACGTGGACTACAGTTGGAAAGACACTGATTTCTGGGAAAATATCAGAGTGAGTGTTTTTACTAATAAATATATTGCTCTATTATTCCATGCTTATTCGTCAATGCTCTGTTTTCCAAGAAAGATAAGGGTTACTAATTCGGTACTAATATCAGTACAAATGTCTGCTGCGGCCAAATATAGGTCTCATGCATGCCGAACTAACATAAAACAATTCACTATCCTACATCAGGATCCGAAAATATGGAATTGTCTTCCTTCATCAATAACAGGAATAAATATCACGTCTTCTTTCAAAAGAAAATTGAAAAAATATTTTATTGAAAACAATTAGTGCATGTACAATTCAATAGGAGCTTCATTTATAAACAAAACCAAAAATATAATTTGGGGGGGGGGAACCCCCCCCCCCCCCCCAACTTTGTTCTGAATAACAATGAGATGGCCTCTTAATACAAGTCTTTGACTTCCTGAGGTCTTCTCGCCACTTTCAATTTGACATACATAAATATAAATATATACCCAAATATTATTATAATAATGAATGTAAATAACTGAAAGTGGTAAATAAATTGAATTGAATTCAAATGCATCTAAGAAATCAAGTTTGAGATCTGATTCAATCATTTTAGCCGAGAAAATCGAAGCGAAATTTTATAACTCAAAACCCTGCGGAACAGAACAGCCTTTCACGCTTCAATGAAAATCTGGCTCAGTGAGCTTACCAACTAATTTTGAGATCTGATTCATTTTACCCCAGAAAACCGAGGCTAAATTTTCAACCTCGTACCCAGGGACTTTCCTCTTGAGGAGCAAAGACCCTGGTAGACGCTGGTCACGTGATCTACTAAAATCTAGCAGATTTTTAATTAGCAATCCAAGATCAGGTCAATAAACATTTGATATTTGGATTATTTTGATAGTTTAATTTATAATTTGCATTTTGTATGATTGTCGTAAAGAAAACCAAGATAGTTGATTAGAAATCTGCTAGATTTTAGCAGATCACGTGACCAGCGTCTACCAGGGTCTTTGCTCCCCAAGAGGAAAGTCCCTGGGTACGAGGTTGATAAATTTTATGTAAATCACGACGAGATCTTTATCCGATTTACAGATATTGATTATACATTAATCTCTTTTGAATTTTTGTAACAATTTATAAGTTATTAATAAGTCACCATTTTTCAGAAACGTGGTGTTGACGATCAAAAGAAGTTGCCATACTTTCCTTACAGAGATGATGGTAAACTTATCTGGCAACAGATACAGAGCTATGTACATGACTATGTATCATTGTAAGTGCGCGAGATTGTCACATCATTATTTAGCAAAGATCCTTCGACATTAAAGCCTGGTCGTCCATATGGTCGTAACGGTCGTAAAGATTTGAATCACGATCTTTCTCATCAGCCGAAATACAACATTTTAGAACTGAAAATACGCGGAGTGATTATAACTAGAGAATACTCATGATTTATGTACTATTTAGAAAACGAGCAGGAGTGTTTTATTAGGTTTAAAGACCTAATAAAACACGACCTGCGAGTTTTTTAAATGGCTTCAAAAACGTTTGCATAATAAGTCAAATCTTTATATAAAAATCTTTATATAAAAATCTTTAAATAAAAATCTTTATATAAAATCTTTATATAGTTTGCATAACAATGCTGGTATAAAGACGTATGCACGTGAATAATTTCTTACTCAAGATTGGATAATTGCTTCATGAATTATAATACAAAACATAATCCGAAGATAAGCATCTTGATACCCAAAATATGAGTCAAACAAGAAAGTGAGTGAGTAATATTTCGATTTTATTACAAAATCATCATCAGTCTGATGATGATTTTGTAATAAAATCGAAATATTACTCACTCACTTTCTTGTTTGACTCATATTTTGGGTTTCAAGATGCTTATCTTCGGATTATGTTTTGTATTATATTTTTTGAAATTGTCGGCTGGTATTGGTTTTTGCTTCATGAATTATTAATGAGTTTTTGAAATGTGGTTTACAGGTATAAACTATTATAAAATGGCCATTGAGAAAGATCGTGACTCTAGTTTTACAATCATTACGACAATATCGAAATCAGACTAAACTGCATGGCTACAAACTACAAACTTCTCGGCGAAGGGCCTTCGCCCGGAACGTCGAAGTTCTCCTTGTATTTTTCAGGTAGCTGCATGTACTTCCTATAAAGATCGTTCTTTTGTTCTCATCGCTATACTTACACGTGTAAAAATCTCACAACTTGTCAACAAGATGTGTTCGCAACAGGCTTGTAGCAAGCTTGACAACAAGTTGTAAGTAGTGTATTTTATCAAGTTGCTACAAGGTTGTCACTCACAACTTGTTGACAAATTGTTGAATTGCAAGACGATAACAAGTTGTTGGAACAACTTGTAACAAGTCTGTTGAACTCAACAATCTTGTAGCAAGCTGTCAACAAGCGGTTGACATTTGACAACCTGTCAACAAGCTGGGAACAAGCAGTACAAACACATCCTGTTGACAAGTTGTTGGAACAGCATTGTTACAAGTCTGTTGCAGGTTTGTTACAACTTGTGCTTTTTTACGTGTGTACGCTGACACAGAACGCAACCGCTTCCTGAAAATCGGGTTTTGAAAGCCCTGACTGCACACGTAAAAACGCACAAGTTGTTACAGGTCTGCAAACAAGTTGTTACAAATCTGTTCACAAGCTGTCGACAAGATGTGTTCGCACTGCTTGTTCCTAGTTGTTGTAACAAGTTTGGAACAAGCTGTTAATAACTTGTAACAAGCTTGACGGCATTATCAGACTTGTTACAAGGTTCTTCTAACAAGTTTGGTACAGTCATGATATAACAAGAATGTTACATGGTTGACTACACAAGGTTGCAGCAACATTGTTATATCATGTTGTATTGGACTGTTGGAACAACCTTGCAACAAGTCTGATAATATCAACAAGATTGTTACAAGTTGTTTTAACAGCTTGTTCCAAACTTGTTGACAACTTGGGGCAAGCAGTGCGAACACAACTTGTTGGCAGAATTTTGATTTTGCGTCTACACATGGACTTTGACGTTTGTCCAAGTAACTGTGAATGTCTGGCAAACTGCGCGTTGCGCCTAACAAAATGGGTGTTTAACAATATAGAAACAAAATTAAACTATTTCTGTGTCTTAAATAATAACCATTTTATTTAGATACTACGGCACAAACAAGGATGTAAGTTCTGACAGTGAACTCGAAAATTTTACCAACGAATTGTCTGATGATGGCTTTGGCAAAACTGGTGGCATTGGAAAGGTGCGAATATTTCGCGAACGATTTTATAATTAAAATCTTTGCCTCGACGCACTATTAAGAGGCAACTTTTTTCTATACGTCGCTTATTTGAAATGAAAAGTGTTCAAAACCTAAAACATTTTTGGCGTTCCTCTCAAAATTACTTTGTTTTAGCTTTATTTTGTAGTTTACACAGTTTAATAGCAACATTTTTAAATGTTTCTGCCGGTTGAGAAACACAAAGTAATAGTTAAATATTATCAATTAAAATACAATTATCAACGATGCTTTAAAAGTGACGCCATGATTTACAGCAATATAAGCAAAACTTAACGACATCATTTTCTCTTTGGCATACCATCTAAAATCCCTTCATTTTAGTATTATTTTAAAGATAAAGCATTAAATATATTTTTTTAAGTTCGTCAATTGCCGATTGGATTGAGAAATGTATAAAAAAATAAACATTTTGAATGAATCAGTTTTGAGGGCGTGTCACGTAGCATACAAAATAATGATCGATTAAAACTGATTGATTTACATATTGCATTGGCATAAGATTGTTGACATTGCTTTTATAGTCTTCAACATTCGAGTAAGTCATGCTTTGGAAATGCCAATATTTTTTTATTACCCAACCCTTGAGTTTTTTTGTTTTTCATTTACCCAACCTTTTACTCACTCAAAATTTTGTTTACCCAACCCTTTTCTCTTCGGTGCCACCCCCCGAGATAAATGACCGCTTCCTCAAACAGAGTAAAATAATAGAGTACCTACGGCCCAATAGAACGCAATGCAATTTAATGGGTTGAAGCACGGTTAATAGAACTAGACGTTATAAAGCTTAAAACTAACAACCTTTCATTTGATAGTTAAAAGGTTTCCCAAGACGTCTGCGCACAAAATCTAGTCTGATCGAAACCCTATCTCGTATTCTATGGCTGCCAATACAACACAACGCAGTCAACTACCCAATTGCATACTACGGTGCCTTCGTTCCGAACATGCCTACGAAGCTTTACGACGATCCACGAGGAAAGGCCGACGAGTATTCGTTCTACAATCTTCCTGACAAAAATGTTGCCACAGTGAGTGATGTTTGAATATCTGGACTGTTTAGAAAAGGATAGTTTTACTGGGGTTGCGCAACCATTAGCCTTGGTGAAGGAGTACAAGGAGGAAACGGATTATTTTAAAAAACGTTTCTGACTAGCGTAGAATCTAAGATCCCCTACCGCCAGCTCGGCTTTTGCATCTTTTCCACGGACTGTTTTCCGAGCTACATTAATCATACACCCCGCCTCGACCATGGTTCTACCAGCGCCGCTCAGCAATTCCAATAAAGGCAAGCTAGATCGACCTATGGTTCATATTCCAACCTGGAAAGTTCTCCTGAAGCGTTTGAAACTTGTTAATCTTATTAAGTTTCACAAAGTGAAGCCATAAATCTAACAGGGCATCAGATTTTCCTAAGTTGGGTATGCAACGTCTAACATTAAATATGCTCCCTAGAGAGAAATTTTTGCAATAGACTTTGCATAACGAGCTTTGTGTTATAGTGTCAGTATTGTAATATTAAGCCTTGTGTATCCACGAAAGACTTCCTGTTACTGGCGAGAGGGACACTACAGTGCATCATATAACTTATCTTTCGCTGGGAGAAAACCTCCAAGTAGCGCAGGGGGGTCTAGGCTCATCTGCAAGGAGGGATGCAGATTATTTGCAGAACATTTTGCACCCCTGCTACTGAAAAAATCTCGTTGAAAATGCAACCAGACCGCGTTCTTCAATGCGTTTCACTTGCGTTTTCTGTCGTTGAAACACATTTCAAAATGCATCTCTGTCATCTCGAACGCATTCAAACAGGGGCAGATCTAGTCTCATCTGCAAGGAGGGGTGCAGGTTTTCCATGGGGTGGTGCATGAGGGAGCCTTACTGCCCACTCTCCTCTGCAGTCCGCAACGCTACTATCCAAACATTACCAGTATTTGAAATGTCCAAATCTGCATGTTCACCGTTCTGTTACGTTTTACATTATCTTTTGTTTATAAAGTTTATATCGGATTTTTATCACGTATTTTTATCAGTTGCTGTAGCACAGTACAGTAAATTTGCTTGTTAAAGTACTGTATATTTGAAAATCTGGCTGCACAATAACCTCGACATGTTTACATATTTAACCATGATATCGAACTAAAGCATCCCGAGTATTTTCTCGTGAACTCACAAATCAATTAAATCGTTTCAAAAAATCGAAACGCGCTAACCGTAGGAGTTCCACTTATCGCTATTCGAAAAGTAGAAAATGAATGATCAAGCAGATAAGGTGGTGCTGGGCGTCTCTGGGAGAGGGGGGGGGGGGTGCTAGATACGCCCCCCTCTGTACCCCCATGGTAGATAATAAATGCCTTAATCTTTCACTTCAATAGGTACAAGCTGTAGTTTCGATGAGTCTTGGTTCTCTTCGTTTTGATAACCTGCTGGATTATGGACCACGAATGGTGGATCAGGACGCAGCCAAGGTTGTGAAGAAACATTACAGAATCTTAAACACCAGAGTGAAGGCGATCATCGACCAGCGAAATGACGAAAGATTCAAAGAAGGACATCTCACCTATCCGTATCTTAAACCAGGATGGATTCCCAATTCTATCCATACTTAAGTTGATGACCCATGTTTAACCATAGTTAGAATAAAGCCTAGTTCACACCAAGTTTCTGTGACCACAGTAGCAATTCTGCATGGGTAAATTTTAAGTTTTGAAGGATTTGTAAGAAGAAATGTTTGAGGAAACTGACTGAGTGTTAAACACGGAGTCAGCTCCTTCAAACATTTCTTACAAATCCTTCAAAACTTAGAATTTGCCCATGCAAAATTCCTACTGTGATCACAGAAACTTTGATAGTGCAAACCAGTCTTAAGAAGGTTAGGGAACTCGATGATCGACATCATTATCTATGTTTTTGTCTTGGTTCATACAAGTAATGGTCGGTTCATCGTCACGTGTGTATTGTATTTTCGCCCAACCAACCAATATCAGTGTGTTGCTTTAACACTATTAGTTGCTCTAGCGAAAATACAATACATACGTGACGATGAATCGACCATTACTTGTATGAACCAAGACAAAAACATAGATAATGAGGTCTATTATGTCTGCATCGAGTTCCCTAACTACCTTCTTTTATTCTATTGTCTATGGTTTAACACTAGCTGTTGAAAACTTATAATTTCAACCTCTTATAATAATCATTTAGTTCTTTATCATACTTATTAGACTCGTAATCTTATTATAATCAATTAGTTATCAAAATTAATAATTTTGAACAAATTTAAGCAAATGTACACCTAATTTAGAACATTGATTTCCACTTGTTTTACTTCGTTCTATAGTTAAATTTTGATTTACTATATTGTGGCGATATTTGTAAATGAATTGCGTATAGAGTTAAATGTATTTGATTACATTGAATATAATTAAGTTATTATATATTGCATAAAATAATACGCAAAACCTTGTTCTATATATGCATATATCAATTTGAACAGTCGTATTAAAATTTTGATTCAGTTCATATATGGTCTATTTGTGTTGATCTTTACAGGATCATCAATGAATACAAACTCACCATATGGGGGGAGGGGGGGGGGGGGGCAATTCCATTTGCCTTCATGAATCCTGTGCCTTTAAGGCTGGTAACTACATTTCTAATTTCATTACGTACATTTCATTTCATTTCAGTAATAAGTTTACGTGGTGTTTCCACAAAAAAAAGTATTATATTATTAAGTATATTTCTGTTTGTCGACGGCGTTCAAATATCTTATGAGACATTTAAACGGTCACCTTGATTTTTCGAGTTCTTCTCGAGTTATGAGCTCTTTGAAAACATGTTTTTAGACTAGTGCCTAGAATTTGTGCGAGTTTTTGGCCTATATTTTACATTTTGGAACAGCAATAACTCGAACACCGCTTGAAAAATCAAGGTAACCGTTTAAATGTCTTACATGTAGCTTTTTGTAAGCTTTCTAATGCTACAAGTTTGCATTTTTTCTGTAAATGAACCTGAAATTTCACGTTTTTAACAATGTACGAGTTTAATAGGAAAATCAAAGAAAAACGTGTTGGTGGGAGCCCACAAAAAATTTGAATGCCGCCGACATACAGAAATCTACTTCTATAGTCTTAAAGGCACAATTAGATAGAATTGCCGCCTGACCAGGTGAGTTTTTCTGCCAGGTGAATTTTTCTGCCAGACGAGTGTGTTTGCCTCTCAGCCGGAACGATAACTTTACTTAAAAATATCAAACGTACTACTTACGAAAATGGAGTAATGGACGTTGCCCAAGGACAAACGGATTAAATTTTGGTTAAATTCGGATGAGAAATTAGATTAGCAATTTAACATATGATCCAAATTGGAAGAAAGAAGAAATCAACATCTTAAAGGGCTAATATTTAAAACAGTTAATAAAATGGTGCGAGAATATCTTTCAAATAAAGTTACGTCCCATTCCAGCTAAAGACTACATTTTGACCAAGGGAAGAAGAAGGAAATCCAACACCACAGCTAGAAAGAGCATCTTAGAATGAGTAAAACTGCAAAGTTTGGTTGCTAAATGTTGTAAAATGAAGAAAATATAGCCCTGTGAAGTTCGCAAATTTTGTATATATTTGTATTGCGCGCGGGAAAAATAACCACTTTCGGCTCAAAAATGGTTATTTCTCCCGCGCGTAATGCAAATATATACAAAATTTGCGAAATTCGCAGGGCCATATTTTCCTCATTTTACAACAATTCTCAACCAAACTTTGCAATTTCACTCATTTTAAGATGCTCTTTCCAGCTATGGTAATGGTTTCGTTCTTCTTGCCTAGATCAAAGTTCCGTCTATAGCTAGAATCATGCATTACGGTCTAAGAGATCCCAAGACCTTTGACTGAGGCTCTTAAGAAACGTTTTACTGATCGAGGTGCTGTCCTGTGAAATAGCTTACCTGTGCAGGCAGTTAACGCTACGACAATTTCACAATTTAAATCTTTCTTACAAATGTACAGTCTTTCTTAGTTTCAATATTTTTGTAAATTTGTTTTTGAAAGTGTGTGTACACGGCTCCAGAGAATAGCACGATAGGTGATCTGGACGTGTTTAAATAAGTTTTTAATAATGATAATAATAACAACATATTATCTGGTGAAAATAAGCGAAAATAAAAAATTTAAAGTAAATGAAAAATCTTGTATAATTCTATTTCAATTCATATAAATAATTTAATTTACAATTAAAAACTTATTCATAACAATATACTTTCAAATCTATCATTTCATTCATAATTCATGCCTTAATTCAATTTAATATAATTCGTTCTTATTGTTCGCACATTTCGCCCTATCATTGTTTAATCATTTGCAAAACATTTTGAAAAAAAATATATAGTCTTTGCGCACGCCATATTGAAAAAAAAATTATACAAAAACATTTTTGAAGTCCGAATCATAACAGAATTGCTGTAACACCGTCTTTTACAAATTGCCAGTTCTGTTTTTTCTTGCCTCTCTTGTTAATGCAACCAGAAATGTATGTGGTTTTCTCTGGCTACCGTTATTGTTGAATGACAAGATTATTGTTTGGTATTATTAAACAGGTCGCGCAATAAAAACTCAAGCGTTAATCGGGATTGTACTAGAATTAGAATAATTTTGATTTACCGTAGTGGATTTTTCAAGTGAAGAGAAGACTTGTGGCTAACTCCATTCTCTTTTGACGTTCTCGCCATCCATCCTGCAAAATATAGACACATAGTAAAGGACCAGGGCCGCCGAGAGGTTGGCGGGGGCCCGGGGCAAATTTTTTCTAAAACATCTTTCCGGAAAAATTTTTTTTCGGAGAACAACCCCCCCCCCCGTCGACAACTTTTTAGGTAAAATATTTTTCCGGACGAGTACGTTGCAAATTGCTTAGGACTTTATCTCATTTTTTATGCCAAATTTTGGTACTTAGCCCCAAAAGCAGATATCTTGTCCTTTGCGCGGAAATATTTAACACACAAAAAAGACTTGGGCCCAACAAAACATTTTCAGGGGCCTCCAGCACCTCGGGGCCAGGGGCAATTTGCCCCCCCCCCCCTCTCTGCGGCCCTGTAAAGGACTATTGAAGATTTCCACGCACTCAATTAGGAATAGAACATTTCGTCCCGAATCTAGAGGAGTGTCTGAAAAAAAGTGATAATTTTACACTTGATATAGTGAGTCCGAACTCTTGAAGGAAGGAACTCTTGGGGAAGTTCTACCGGTGGGCGGATCTACCGGTGGGGCGGATCTACCGGTGGGGTGGATCTGGGTGGATCTACTGGTGGGGTGCAGGGGGTGCCCCCCCCCATAGTGGTGTCCAACATAGAGGTGTCCAGCACCCCCTTGAAGAAAACTCCGGTATTCCATATTTGAGTTGTGAATACTACTTATTACATTGAAATGATTGATTTTCGAATACGCGAGAAAATATTCAAGCACCAATACGGCGGGTCACCATATAACATAGCACTTTTTCCCGAAGTACAAGTACTGTGAGCACAAATTCAACGAATAAACATATAGTGCTCAGAATGCAGGAAATGGCATTTCAGGGCTTCAAATTTCAAAAACTTTCTGGGGGAGAATGCCCCCGGACCCACGTAGTAGTGCACCCCTTCTGAAAAACCTCCAGCGCCTCTAACAAATCAGGCCAGATCCGCCCCAGATATAATTATACACGCCCCTGAAAAGACGCAATGCGCGCCTGGATAGGTTAATCCAGGGGTTAATCTGACCCCTTTAGATATGTGCGAATGTCTGTATCCATATACCTTCCATAAAATAATTAATCCATCACTAGCACATGACGCAAAACCTTCAGCTCCAAAATCCGCTATCATCTGATAAACAAAAATCAAAACAAACCATTAGCGTTTTACATGATATTCCATATAAATATGAATTCTATGGGAATCTTGGTACTTAAAACTGCTGGAGTACTACCACAATAATGTTAAATAAGATATTTGCTGTGTTGGTGTAATGTACTCAGGTGAATAAGATGCTTGTGTGATTTTACTCTTGAGTGTATATCCACACCGGGCCGGCTTGAAAAATATGCCTGGCCATATTTTGCAGAATGTTAAATAAATCTTCGATTAATTTGGTATCCAGGGGTCGGTTGTTCAAAGGTGGGTTGGCGCCTAACCCTGGGTTAAAATTCAACCTGCTGTTTTAGTTTGTGTATTTCTGCATGTTGTTTATTTCAAAACTTCAGAGAAGAAAACTCCTACTGATTCAGACAAGATCTCCGAAGAAATATTTCAAAATTTATAAACAATATCTTGGGAAGTTTGCTTTGAATTTTAAGTTAACCTAGGGTTAAACTACCCTAGCATTGAACAACCAGCCCAGGTACATACAAGTGGCTGTTTTTATTTAACTCATCAGCATGGCCGGATTTTGAGGGGAGGTGCGCGCCTCCCTTGAGAATTTTTGCACCTCCCTGAAAAGTCATGCACTTCCACTTGGGAAAGTTTCAATGATGGATCAAAGTGAAAATTTGACATCTTTTGGTTGCTTAGGGTCTACATCTCGCAAAAAAAATTTTCTGTAAAATTGAAACAGTGATAGCCATTCATTTCTGTGTCAAGTACCCTTAATTTTAATGCAATGTTTTGAAAGAAATTTTGTGGTAACTGTAATGAAGGGTAAAATTGGATGAGTTGTATACTCATAATTCATTAATACACTGATACATATGTACACTACATGCATACGACACGTCGTTGACTTTGGCCCGTTCTAAGTCCTAACTTTCCATGGAGATCATGAGCTAGACTGCTGTACCTCCCTTAATTTTTTTTCCACCTCCCCCACTATTTCCACCAAAATCCAGCCTTGCTCGTCAGTGAGTTACCAGAAGCTCTGTGGGCAATAATTTCTGAATACCATGCACGTGCTAAACTAACAGTCAGACAAAAAGCTTTGCCATACAGTGGTACAATTTCATATAATTGTTTACCACTTGTGATAAGACGATCAATATCTCTAAATTCCTTTAAAATAAACGCTTCTAAATACTTTTTAGAAAGAAATATAATGTAGTTTTTTGAACTAGTTTAATGTACCAGTTTGAATTGTAATTTCTAACAGTTAACAATCATAGATATCTTATATACACTAGATAGTGCATCTAATTATTCTGCAATTCAAAAATGGACCATATGCATTATAGACTAAATTTTGATCTAGACAAATATTTCATCACAGCTTGAAAGAGCATCACAAAATTAGTAATATTCCAAAGTTTTGTTGCGAAATGTTGTAAAACGCGGAAAATATAGCCTTGCAAAGTTTGCAATTTTCAGTCGTTTTAGATTACAAACGGGAAATTGATGCCCCAACACCCGATTGGGCTGTCAATTTCGCGTGCGTAATACAAAATGACTGAAAAACGGCAAACTTCGCAAGGCTATATTATCCTCATTTTACAGCATTTCACAACGAAACTTTCGAATATTACTAATTTTGTGATGCTCTTTCAAGCTGTGATGAAATTTTTGTCTAGATCAAAATTTAGTCTATAATGCAAATGGTCCATTGAAGCCGTGATTGCAGACTCAGGATATGTTTGTTATTTCTTAAACAGGGAACTTAAACCTATTCCAAATACATTTTTAAACTATTCAAATGATGAAAGTTATTGTTGTTTTTTAAGCGTTTATTAGCGAGTGGGAACTACCAACATGACTGCCATCTATTCAAATGGGGGTAACCGCTGGAATATTCTTGGCTTCAATTTTACTAAAAGAGATGTGCTATCTAGTGTCACTATTGCGTATCGTACTAGCGTATGCCAGCGTATGAAAAATATCACTCATACGCCGGTATACGCTGACATACGCTAGGGGGACGTTAGGCATAGGTTGTATACGTTTCAAGCACGGTCGCATATGGTGGCATACGCTGGCATACGGCGAGGCAGAAAATTTTTTTTAAGCATGTTCAAAAATTTTGTGCGTATCGGACGTATGCTTTATACGATAAGCATACTCTAGGTACACGCTGAATACGCTAGAGGTACTCCAGATGTACGGTACTCATACGCTGGCATTTCAAAGGATTTTTGTGCGTATGAAAATTATTTCATTGATTTTCATACGCTTCTCATACGTTTCTCTCACACGCAATAGTGTGACAGGGCCTTTAGATATCTATGTTGACAATAGGACAGAAGGCTCAGTGTAAGATTAGCTCTGCTAAACTGGTTCTGTATTGCACCTTCTTTAAATAAAGTTTATTACATTATTTTTATTATTATTACTATATATGCGAGTGAGTCTTATAGTATATTCAAGGCTTACACGAACACTCCCCGAATGACCAAGGCATTCTCCCAAGAGTCCAGGCTCAGTGATAGAACTTGTTATGTCGTTGATGCTGCAAATGAAAACGTATACAAGGATGAGCAAGACTAAAAAATACGTAAAGTCGTTAGTTTCTATAATTAATATCACTATATCAGATATAAAAAATGTCGTTTGTTCTTCACTATCTTGTTTTTCATACCTCTTTCCCAAAAAATGTTCAATTGGTGAAAATTCATCTGAAATAAAATTAAAAAAACCAATTTCAATACATCAGCCAGGAGTGTGTGGATGTGTGGATCTTAACAACTTCATATCCATACCCAGGGATGGATATATGTACTGGGGGGGTGCGGGTGTGTGTGCAACCCCCTAGCTCTGGCCAGAGGGGGTGCATGGCGGGTGCTATTTTTCATGATAAAGCAAAAAATTATTAGAGACAAAATGAGATACAGTAATTTGAGTAATAACATGATGATAAGCAAACTGTGAACAATTAACAATTACAATTCAAATACAGTAGTCTAGCAAGACTTTGCAGTGAAGCAAGTTGATGGGCGGGCGTCACACATAACCGACACAACTCGGCACCAGAGCTGGCACA
>CACRXK020000951.1:5382-63489 GCA_902702795.2 Paramuricea clavata | reverse complement strand
GATATAGGACGCATGTTACTGTTCGTATTAGAGTTATTACTCTTAGGTATTGGAGCTAGTGATCCTAGCGACTGGCAAGCATCAGGAAATGACGATACAGCTACAAAGGAGTTGATGATTGGGTTAGTGGACCAGCGATGGGTTGCGCAACAATCTTGAGATATATTTTGCAGGTAGTTGGTCTGGCCTTGTAGATGTATGGGATCTGATGCCTTTAATTTCACGCAGAACCTCTTTGGACGTAACCGGTCGTAAATGAAATACTGCATCATCACTAACCGGTTTGGTTGTAGTGTGTCAACAAAACTGAGTAGGTCTTCTTTGACGTCGGTTTCAGTATTGGTAATTGGTATATACTTTGTGTGACCCCTATTATTATGTATCAGGGCTGATGCCCGACCCCCACCCCAAGCCCGCCCCTAACCTCTAACCCCGCGTTCTAAGTTTAATTCGTCAAGTCAACTCTCAGCGGAGTTGTGGTGACAGATTTAGCCGCGATGCATAACACGCCTGCAGATTTCTTTCGATTTGGAGCTTGAAAAAAAGTTAGGTTTTTAAATCATGCAGTGTGTGGCCAAAAATTATCGATAAAAACTAAGGATAAAAGTTGAAGTAATGCTTTTGAGAAGATGCATGTATGGTCATTTTGCTGAAATATTTACCGTGAAAAGTGCTGGGGTCAATCGGAAAAGGAAACTATATAAATGAAACTTCACCCCCATTTTGAGCAAACGAACAGATTAGTTTTCAGGGACAGCGGAACCGGGGGGCATGCACCCTCCCCACTTTTTTGGCATGGTGGATAATAAAAATGTACCCTTTGTGGGCATTTCTGTATCTATAAAGACGGATTTCCATTCAGTGGAAAAAGTCGCGCGATCGACTTTTTGCGACCACTTTCTTTTGAAATACAAGCAATCAAGCGCAACGGATGAGGTTGACTGAACGCATTTGAAAAGAAAGTGATCGCAAAAAGTCGATCGCGCGACTTTTTCCACTGAATGGAAATCCTCGATCTAATTTTCGGATGGCATAAAACTGTCTTTATAAAAAAATGCACTAAAGAATTCCAAGAATCTCCGACAGGAAAGAGATATTCAAATGAGGTCAAAGAATTTGCGTTATATTGCAGTTTTATTCAACCAAAATCTACAAATATGCGAGACCATACTCCCTTTGCCTCACCCTTCTCTTATCCAGAAATGGTCACGTTCCATCAACTGTGAACTTAGACTTGCCACAGGACAAGATTCCTCGCTGAGGCATTTGAAACAAATCAAAAAGTATGTGAGAGCAGGTAGAGCTTGGCAAGATGTGTTATATGCAAACACATGAGCATAATGTAACGAGCCCACTTATCGTACCACAGTCACAGACTGGATCTTGTTTTAACACCAAAAGGCAAAACTATAAATACACTGCACTTCCTGAATTTTCCTGACGCAAAACAATTGCATGAAAAACAATATAATCCATGGAATATAAATAGTTTTCACTGCCAGCAAGCAAATTTGCTCTATTGGCTGATTGAAACACATGCAACTATACCATAAATATCGATTCCTTGTATTATTGCTGATCCTAATTTTGCAGTTGTGGGTCGAAATCAAAATTTTCTATTTGGCGCATTGCATGACGGTACCAGTGAATTTTAACCGTGGTGCAGCGCGGTCAGGCATAAGGCAAACAGGCGATGTGATCATCTTTCATCTTTGGTCTTCTTTTATGGAAAGCCATAGCTGGCTTAGAGTGATCATAGTTAACTATGGAGTGATCAAACGCCATTGTTGGGTGCTTTTAGCATTATACGGCGGTGCGTTCGGCATTATACAAGGTGCTTTCGCCATTATACGCGGTGGTTCCAGTGTTATACGCGGTGCTTTCACCATTTATATACGCGGTGCTTTTGCAATTATACGCAGTGGTTCGAGCACTATATGCGGTGCTTTTAATATTATACGCGATGCTATCTTTCATTCAACATTATTTCCATATTCTTTCCATGACATGTATATGATTTAACGATTGCTTAAATTTGGTATGTGGTTGACAAATGCTTTTTGCCTATGGTCTGCATGGACAATGACATGCTTTTCTGTGTATATAAATGAATATAACGCAGCGAATGCGCCAAACAGTATAAACGCGGCTGAAATACGATATTAAAATCTTAAATGTGCCGTATGATTTTTTAATTATGTTTTGGAATTTACAAATGCTTTGTCATTTGTATTTATACTTGTACTGCATCACAAGGCAGTACGTAAGTGAAAAAATTCCACATGTGAGATTGTCTTGTATACATTTTTGCTTTCTTTGATAAACATTAAACACGCAAATTTTAATTAGTGAGACGCAATGTTAAATGTCACCTGCATGTCATTGTCATTGCCCTTTAACCCCTGGTCTAATTGGCCGCTTTTGAAAATGTTGATCATGACGAACCGCACTGCCTTAATTATGCAAACTTTGTGTTTTAAAAACGGGTTAGGATAAAACGCAGATACGGACGGACGGATGAATGACAGACGGACGGATGGCGACGGACGGACCGGACGGATGACATACCGTATTTACTCGTTTGAGCGCCGCCCCCGATTGAGCGCCGCCCCCGAATGAGCGCCGCATTTGAGATCAATTTTTTTAAAAGAGCGCCGCCCCCGAATGAGCGCCGCACTAAACAGTGTAATAATTTTCCACCGTCAAAATGGAGACATTTAGTGACAAAGACATTGAAATCTTGTTTATTTTATTGTTAAAAGTTCTTCATATAATCCACAAATAAAAGATTTTTTTGAAGAGCGCCGCCCCCGATTGAGCGCCGCCCTCGAATGAGCGCCGCATCTGAAGCTCTGAAAATTTAAAGAGCGCCGCGGCGCTCAAACGAGTAAATACGGTATATATGTCATTATGTCATTATTCATATTGAAGCACTCTTTACCAAAGTTAATCAACGTCTTGGTGTCATACGAAGAGTTAAACACCTCCTAACTGTTGAATCTCGTCATACTCTAGTAAACAGCCTTGTCATGCCGATCTTTGACCACGCTGATTTTGTGTGGGGTGATAAAAACAACTCTGTCCTGATGAACCACCTTCAAGTTCTTCACAACAAAGCCGCTAAAATCATTCTTGACGCTCATCCACTCTCGTCAGCCTCAGAATCCCTACGATCGTTAAATTGGCAGCCGTTAGCAACTCGTAGACACCTTCACCGTTGTCTAATCATGCACAAGTGTTTAATAATAATAATAATAATAACAGTCTTTATTTATACTCAAGAACACCCGTCTGTGAGTTTACATTATAAAAATATATAAGATAAAACAATGACATCGATTTTAAATTTAATTTCAAGTTCTCCTCTGACATCCACAGCTACAACACTCGAAACAAACAGAACATACATTTGGAACGCGTCAAGAAGAACTGGGGGAAGCAGGCATTCAGCTACCATGCTGCCAACGACTGGAATAGTCTGCCAGTGGAAATCCGAAATATACAGCAAATTAAAACTTTTAAAACTAAACTAAAGAAACATTTAGCTACATAGCCATAGGACTCACTACCGAACCGATTGGATGAGCAAGAACTTTATACGATATAAGTCGATATAACTTTTCATATATTCACTTTTGTTAGTTTTATATTTTTATTCTTTTATTTTTTTTTATCAGGGCTCCACTGAAAATCACTTTCGTGAGTGGACCCCCTGACTAAATATTGTAATTATTATTATTATTATTATTATTATTATTATTATTATTATTATATAGTCTGCGCGCAGCCGCGCAGGGTAGTTAGTGGCTTACGTCTTCGCTGGTTGTTATACTTTAAAATAATTTTGTATATACCGAGAAATCAATATTCCGAGTATATAAATATATAAACTGGGATGTCACACGGTGGTTTAACCCATTAGCTGGCAATGCGCCCTTCCCTTGTCCAACGCCAGAAGATTTTACTCGTCAGTGGTATAGGGTACTGCCAGTAAATGGGTTAACAAACCTATCTGCCAATGGCTCTTGTTAATTCATCAACACAGTCGAGAACACAGTAATGGCCCCTACTTTAGTATTTACCCTGTCCAACGCCAGACGATTTTTAATACTCAGTCAGTGGTAGGGTACTGTCAATAAATGGGTTGACAAGGATAACAATAATAGGATGTTTCTGAAGGACTCGTTCAACACCCTGTAGTTTGCCAGTTTGCTGTCAAAGGCAGCATTACTGCCCTGTGGGTAACCTAGTTTTGTGGGTCGAAATCAAAATTTTCTATTTGGCGCATTGCATGACGGTACCAGTGAATTTTAACCGTGGTGCAGCGCGGTCAGGCATAAGGCAAACAGGCAATGTGATCATGTTTCATCTTTGGTCTTCTTTTATACAACTAAGTGAACACATATTCTGGACAATTTGCTGATAATATGGTGACTGGTGATAAAATTGGATAATATAGGAATTAAGATCATGATATGCAAGCCATAGCTGGCTTAAAGTGATCAAACGGCATTTTGTTGGGTGCTTTTAGCATTATACGGCGGTGCTTTTGGCATTATACACGGTGCTTTCGCCATTATACGCGGTGGTTCCAGTATTATACGCGATGCTTTCACCATTTATATACGCGATGCTTTGCAATTATACGCAGTGGTTCGTCGAGCACTATATGCGGTGCTTTTAATATTATACGCGATGCTAGCTTTCATTCAACGTTATTTCCATATTCTTTCCATGACATGTATATGATTTAAGGTATGTGCATGGTTGACAAATGCTTTTTGCCTATGGTCTGCAAGGACAATGACATGCTTTTCTGTGTATATACATGTAAATGAATATAACGCAGCGAATGCGCCAAAGAGTATAAACGCGGCTGAAATACGATATTAAAATCTTAAATGTGCCGTATGATTTAATTATGTTTTAGGATTTACAAATGCTTTGTCATTTGTATTTATACTTGTATACTGCATCACAAGGCAGTACGTACTTTAAGTGAAAAATCTCCACATGTGAGATTGTCTTGTATATATTTTTGCTTTCTTTGATAAACACTATTAAACACGCAAATTTTAGTTAGTGAGACGCAATGTTAAATGTCACCTGCATGTCATTGTCATTGCCCTTTAACCCCTGGTCTAATTGGGCGCTTTTGAAAATATTGATAGTTAGCTAGTGCCTTACGTCTTCGCTGGTTGTTATACTTTAGAATAATTTTGTATGTACCGAGAAATCAATATTCCGAGTATATAAATATATAAACTGGGATGTCACACTGATAGCTTGTTTACATTTCCTGGAGCATCATGAAATCTTATGTTTAACCACGGTGGTTTAACCCATTAGCTGGCAATGCGCCCTTCCCTTGTCGAGCGCCAGAAGATTTTACTTGTCAGTGGTATAGGGTACTGCCAGTAAATGGGTTAACAAACCTATCTGCCAATGGCTCTTGTTAATTCATCAGCACAGTAATGACCCCTACTTTAGTATTTACCCTGTCCAACGCCAGACGATTTTTAATACTCAGTCAGTGGTAGGGTACTGTCAATAAATGGGTTAACAAGGATAACAATAATTAGCCTGCATGGCAGGCGGTATTTCCAGGCTTGCCCAATTTTAGGAACCGCCTGCCATGCAGGCTAAACAATAATAGGATGTTTCTGAAGGACTCGTTCAACACCCTGTAGTTTGTCTTTTGCTGTCAAAGGCAGCATTACTGCCCTGTGGGTAACCTAGTTAGATTGTTGTTGTCGTTGTGTGAAATTTAAATTTCTCCTACGACATTTTGATTGGATACTAAATATAAACTTTGCTGTGGGCGGAAAGCGATCAGGTTAAATTTTGTGTCAGGCTCTATTTGTAATATAGAGCCTGATACTCAGGTTACCCAACACACGGCCCAACATCGTTGGTGAGCGCCCGCGATAATTGATGAACTTTAGACTTCGCTAATGCTTTCGTTTCCCCGGGTGTAAATAGCTGGGGGGAATTAGTACCCTCGCACGGCATTCGGGGATGATGTTGGTGATGTTACTCTGAGTCTATATCCACACCGGGCAAGCTTGAAAAATATGCTTGACCATGGTGGAAATCGAACCTACGACCTTTGGAATACTAGCCCAATGCTCTGCCAAATGAGCTACGCGGTCAGGTCGGTTCGAGTATGTGATATTTCGGAACTGAGTCTAGTTCGTTCGATATCAATGCAATCTAATAGTCATTAATATTCTGTGTTGGTGTAATGTACTCAGGTGAATATATGATGTTTGTGATGTTACTCTGAGTCTATATTCACACCGGGCAAGCTTGAAAAATATGCCTGACCATGGTGGGAATCGACCCTACGACCTACTAGTATTCCAAAGGTCGTAGGTTCGATTCCCACCATGGTCAGGCATATTTGTCAAGCTTGCCCGGTGTGGATATAGACTCAGAATAACATCACAAACATCATATATTCACTTGAGTACATTACACCAATTACTATAAAATTATTAAAATACACTAGTTTCATGTAGAATATATAATATGCAACTAGTTTTTCGTATCTCTGAGGATGATTTTGAAATGAAACTAAATACACTTGTTATATAGTTGGTGTCAAAGTTCAATTTTTCTGTTTGCCGATTGGTCAAAACCGTATCACGTGCCGGTCCACAAAACGTCATGCTCGGCAACCGGTTCAACATGAAACATTTATTGACCAGTCGATAATAAAATGGGTGCAATACGCATGCGTGTCAATCATGAAGTTCCAAAGTTCATTTTTTAAACTTTTTACTAAACATTTACGGCGTTCCATTTATCCAGTTTTGGTTTCAAATTAAGTTCACTCCAATAACCAGTGAATTATTCATACTTTGACACTGATATACTATATAACAAAACACTTATTTACTGAGACCTTGGGAAAGCAGTGTGTTTTGTAGCCCCTCGACCGCCGTTGTTGCCCTAGCTCGGCTTCGCCTCGGGCAACAACGGCGGTCTCGGGTCCACAAAACACACTGTTTCCCTCGGTCTCAGTAAATAAGTGATAATTATATAATTTTTTATTAATTATTGGCAATGATTCTACAATTCACTAGTAAGAGGCCACATTCATATTCAAGATTTCAAGTCATAGACGGATTTTCATATTTTTTACTGGGGTGGTGCCAGAAATTTTAGGGGGGTGAGCCGTGAGCAGGTGACTGAAGCAACACAAAGTGTCACCAAACCCAGTAAGGTCTATATTCTAGGGGTGGAGCACTAGAGCCGCGAGAGGGAGTCTAGAGAGCAGAAAACAAAGTATCCCTGGAAAAATTTGAAAAAAATCATGATTTCTAGCTTCGAAAAAAAGTTTTTTGAAGTTGTCATATCAATGGATTTGGCATGTCCGATTGTCTGTTGAGACTTGAGGGAGTTAAAGTTAAATGAACCTATAAAAGTGTAAACCCAATAGGCCAATACACAATATGCTTTTACTTTTATAAAGTGATTGACATTGTATCGTTTGAATCCGAGTACAATTTATGATGCAACTCCGATGTAAATAATATTTGGGGCGTAAAGATTAAATCTAGGCAAGTCTGTTTCCTAAAAGAATTAAGAACTAAAAATAATGTCCGTAAGAATTCCAAACGTTCCTTGCAAGCAAGCTATTTGCATGACAAGGCACTGAAAACTCTATTCAGGGGTGATAATAGAGTTTCAAAACTTTACAATATTTGAGTGTACTCCTACGTTTATTTTGTATCATCAACACTCTGCACGTTGGAGTGGACTATTTAATTATTTTATACCGAATATTGGGGGTTGAAAATTTTTTGGAGGGTGGCCATTTTGTTTGGGGGGGGGGGGTTATAGCTAATATTGGGGGGTAGCATCCATTGCACCCCCCCTCCCCCGCAAAATCCGTCTATGTTTCAAGTTGTCATGCAAAACGTGAAGTTCCAAAGTTCATTTTATTAAATTTAACCCATTGAGTGACAGCACTCTCCCTCTGACAAGTAAAATCATCTGGCGTTAGACAGAGTAAAATAATCTGGCGTTAGACAGATTAAAATAATTAAGTTTGTCACATTTTGGCACATTGCCACTTAAAGGGTTAACAGGGTGCATGGGCAGATAGTCTGATTAACCCATTAAGTGGCAGCACTCTCCCCCTGACGAGTAAAATAATCTGGCATTAGACAGAGTAAAATAATAAAGTATAGCACATCTGGGTGCATTGCCACTTGAAGTGTTATCAGGGTGCATGGGCAGATAGTCTGGTTAACCCATTAAGTGGAAGCACTCTCCCCTTGACGAGTAAAATCATCTAGCGTTAGACAGAGTAAAATAATAAAGTATGGCGCATCAGAGCGCATTGTCACTTGAAGGGTTAAACATATGTGGTGTTCCATTTATCTTGTTTTGGTTTCAAATTCACTCCAATAACCGGTGAATTATTCATACTTTGACGCTTATATACTATATAACAAAACACTTGTTTACCGAGACCTCAGGAAAGCAGTGTGTTTTGTGCCCCTCAACCGCCATTACTTGATAACAGCGGCGGTCTTACGTCCACAAAACACACTGTTTCCTTTGGTCTCAGTAAATAAATGATAAATATTTGTGCATTAATTTTAATGAGTGTTAAAATGTAACTATCTTCCATGACCTCCTGACCCTCTCTCCTCCACAGTGTTTTCCTAACTTTTTAACAAAGCGAAGCTTCGATATGATAAGACATAAACAAAAGATAGAGGCACTAGACTGTAATGAGCGAAACTGAGTTACAGTCTAGTGCCTCTACCTCTCCCTTCGGCTAATCGCCTTGTTTATGTCTTATAATATTGAAGCTTTGCAATTTGCATTGTTAAAAAGCCAGGAAATCTCTGCAGAGAAGAAAGCTCCTGACCCCTTTCACCATTTTACTTTATGCAAACCTAGAGCGTTAAAAGTTACACATTGTTACAAAGTTCTCGTGTAAATCGGTCCCGAGCGACACAAATAAAGCCTCGTCAAAACAATGAATAATAAAATTTACTCTCAAACACTAAAAAATTCATGCTCTCTGCTCTAATGCACATTATATGTCTCTCCCTGTCCCTGTCAATCAAAAATCCTTTTACTCTCATAACAATACCATATATGGTCCTTGCATGTTCACGCACGAACGTTTATTAATAGATTAACTAATATCAATTAAATAGCTTAATAATTTGTGACACGACTCCCCCATTTAGAAGTGATTTACTTGTCAACTCACTCTAAACCACAAATTCTGAAGTGACTATCTCAAAACTACCGTTTAACGTCCTTGTAAAGTTATTGGCGTCCTCAGTAAACTCTGCTTAGATAGTCCGCACCTACATTTTCTGAACCCTTGATGGACTCAATCCTCATCACATAACTCTGTAGAAACATAGCCCATCTCATAATACGATCATTCAAAAACTTCACTCGGTTCAAGTATATTAATGGTTGATGGTCCGTCTGGAGTACAAATTCTCTTCCGTAAAGATAGACTCGAAACTTCTGTATCACCCACACAATCGCCAAACATTCTCTTTCGATGGTGCTGTACTTGCATTCTCTCGGGGATAACTTTCTGCTAGTATAACTGACCGGGAATAATTTCACATCATGATCCTGCATTAACACCGCTCCGATTCCAACATCTGAGGCATCGGTTCTCAACACAAACGGCTTGGCTGAATCTTGGAGGTAAAGGATAGGTTCACTCGCGAGTTCTCTCTTTAATGTCATGAATGCCTTTTCCTGCGGTTGCTCCCATGATACCTTGTTCGGTTGCCACTTCTTGGTCAAATCAGTTAGGGGTGCTGCCTTCGCTGCATAATTGGGGATGAAGTCGCGATAATAACCGGTCAGCCCGATAAACACCCAAACCTGTTTCTTGGTCTTTGGTCTAGTCGCACCTTCGATCTTTCTGACATTCTCTTCCTGCAGACCTTTGATCCCTTCCAAGACCCGGTAACCAATCACTTCGATGGCTTTCGCGCCCATCACACACTTTGTAGGTCTCACCGTTAACGGACAGCCTGTGAAACAGCTCATCCAGGGCTACCAAATGACCTTCCCATGTCTCTGTGTGCACGATGATGTCGTCCACGTGGTTGTCAACATCGTCGAGGTCTCGATCAGTTTCCTCATTCCTCTCGCTATCGTTGCTCCCGAGTTAACCATTCCGAATGGCATTCTGATAAATTCGTAGGTCCCATCCGGTGTAACAAACGCCGTCTTGGGAACATTTTTCTCGGCAACGGGAATTTGCCACTACCCTTCGCTCAAATCAATTGGCCACCTTCTGAAATATCTCCTCGGCAGTATTACCTGGTGCTGGATCGAAAACTGTGAGCCGATTAAGCTTCCGATAGTCAACGGACACTCTATTCGTACCATCCTTCTTACGTACAACCACGACCGGTGACGCATAGGGAGACTTAGATTCTCTGATCACGCCCATCTGAAGCATTGCTTGGATATCCTCCTTTAGGGACTCTCTCACGTTGTAGGGTATTGCATAAGGTTTGGATCGAATAGATTCCTCGGACGTCATCTCTATTTGGTGTTCTGTCAATTGGTGTTTGTATTTGGTGTTCTGTCATTTGGTGGACGTCATCTCTATTTTGGTGTTTGCCCGGCACGTCGGTGAAGATGTGTTCATATCGATCGATCAGTTCTTCTAATTGGACTCTCTGTTCCTCAGTCAGCCGCTCACCTAAGACCATGTCTGCCGCTGTTTCCTTCAGTGCTGTGGGACCAAGTTCCAGTAGTTCTTCATCATCAACCTCTCCATTGGATCTACCGATACTCGTTTCAGTTATGGAAGCTGCAGTTAGGTGAAGAACTGGACCGCCGACACTGTCCCCTTTGTCGTCACCATCATCATCGTCATCATCTCCATCCAATTCCTGCTTTCGGTTTTTAACATCATCAGCATTCTTTCTTTCAATATATTTCTTGAGCATATTCGCGTGGAAAGTCTTCACCTTTCCGCCGACCTGGATTACACAGTCGTTGGTTCCAACAATCTTTTCGACTTCGAATGGACCCTTCCACTGGATGAGAAGCTTGTTCTTATCAGTTGGCAACAAGATGAGGACCTTATCTCCGACCACGAACTTCCGGTCTTTCGCATTCGGTTGTAATATCGCTGATATCTCGCTTGTGATCGTTTCAATTCCTCACGTGCAAGCTTGAGGGTCTGCTCAAGTTTTCCCCCTAAATCAATCACGTACTGGTAACTGGTCTTCACTTCCGCCTCATCGAACTCTTTCGTCCATAACTCCTTCAAAATGGTCATGGGCCCCCTGACTGTCTGTCCGTAGAGCAGCTCGAATGGCAAAAATCCCATTGAAGCCTGAGGTACCTCCCGATATGCAAACAGAAGGGCATTGATGTATCGGTGCCACTGCTTAGGTTGTTCCGAACACAACCGCTTCAGCATACACTTCATAGTTCCGTTGAACTATTCCACCAATCCATTACACATTGGGTGGTATGGAGATGTTGTCAGCTGTCGTATACTCAAGAGTCTTGACACCTCAGCCATGCATGCACTCCGACACAAACTGGGCCCCCATATCACTCAGGACTTCCTCTGGGACACCCAGGCGACTATACATGACGACCAACGCAGTGGCATCTTCTCTATTGGCACCTTCGAGACATTTCCCTTTGCAACTGTCCGCTGACATATATCACAAGACTGACAAAATCTAGTTATATCACTGTGGATGCCTGGCCAGTAGAAGTTGCTAGTGATCTTATCTGTGGTCTTCTTCACACAGAGGTGACCCCCTAGAATGGAACTGTGAGCAACGTTCATGACTTGCTGTCGAAGCGGTTGCGGCACCACCACCTGGCGGATCGTCTGTTCACCATTTGCATCGAAAATCTTGAACACCCGAAAAAGTATACCGTTCTTCTCCTCAAATGACACCTCACCGTCATGGATTTTCCTCGGATCCGTCTGACTGCGATACTTCTCCAAGCTCGGGTCTTCCTTTTGTAACCGACTAAGATCATTTCGGTCCACGGCCAATCCCCTAAGTTCCTCAGGAATCCGAAGTGGCTTCAGGGTACTACTCTTTCTGGCTTGGGCACGGGTGGTTACAGCTGATGTCTCTTGCCAGGTGGGGTCAGGATCGTTCGGAGCTCTCGCCCCAGGGACGATGCCGATAATGAGATCATAGATTGTCTCAGGGAGGCATTGTGCCTCAACCTGACCTCTCAGATAAGGTGTATCTACGATTATCTCAGCCAATGGGACTTCGCGAAGGGTGTTGTCAATCAGTAACATATAACCAACCTGTCCCGTCGATTGCTCGTCAGCTACTTGGGATCTGCGCACTACCACCCCACTTCACCCTGTATCTCGCAGAGTGTCGACTATGTTCTCAACCACCCACTCTGCCTCTGACAACTGGCATCTTTCTCACAGTGCTGTCGAACAAGGACACACTACCACTCTTTATAAAAGGTAAAGTTTTACCATTTCTAAGTAGTAATTGATCACCATCGATACACGACTCCAAACTCATGTTGTTTTCTGGGGGGTGTCCCTGGCCATGAAGGGCTGCCCCGGCTTTCTCTGTATTCTCCTTATCCCTCATCAACTTGCACTCTCTCGCCAAATGGCCAGTGCGATCGCACAGAAAGCAGCGTTTCTCAACTTTGGGGTAGACTTGTTTGGGTTCTTACTGTAGTCAATTGCCTTATGGCCATACCCTCCACAGGTAAAACATTGCATCCTCCCCCCTGGTTTTCCTCCCTTCTCGCTTCCAGTACTTCCGCTTGGAGGATATTTCCCCTTGGGTGGCTTGGATGGGGAGTGTAGTTTCTTTCCATGAGCAATCAGGAATTGCTCAGCAACTTTTGCCGCCTCGTCTAAGTTTTCGGGGTCTCTTTCTCGCAGATAAATTGCTAAATCCTCAGGGCATGCATCAATAAGTTTTTCCTTAACAAACAGTTCGCACAACCCTTCGAATGACTTTTCGGTTTTTGCTAGGTCAATCCAACGAGTTAAATAGCGTTTTAGTCTAGTTATAAATTGTTCCGGGCTTTCTCCCTCTTCTGGTTTGCTGTTCCTAAATCGTACTCGAAACCCGTTCTCTCTCAGGTCGTATCTCTTCAACAGGGCTTCCTTCAACTCTTTTTAATCTACTGCGACTGTTTCTGACATCCTAGAGTAAACGTCTAGCGCCTTACCTGTCAACAAAGCACTCAGCGACGTCGCCCAAATCGACTCGTTCCATTTATTGCTTTTCGCGAAGCGTGCGAACCTTTGTAGGTAGCTATCCAAATCATCCTGACCGTCGATAGACTGTGGTAACTTCGGCATTTTCGCTGTGACGATTCCCGAGTGATGCTCACTAACGCCCCCGTCTGTATTAAGTCCTTCTACTTCAAGTTGCTTCATTTCCAGTTCGTGCCTTCGCATCGCCTCCTTCTCTCTCGCTTGGGCTTCTCTTTCACGCTCCTTCACCTCGAGTTCTCGCTGTTGTTGTCGTTCTCTCTCCTTCGATTCTAGTTTCTTAATGTCGCGCTCTCGCTGTCTTTCTTGTCGATCGTCGTCTACTTTACGCCTTTCGATTTCTTGTTGATTTTTTACAAAGTCTAATAGTTCTTTTTCCTTCAAACCAAACTCCTTGCCTAACTCAATCCACTTCTCCATCGCCGTAAAACTCTCTCTATTTACGCCATAAATATCTCAACGTACGTTGACTTTCTCAATCCCGATATTTTCCCAAAAATATCTCTCGTTTACCGCTCGATAAACAATACTTTTCACTTTATAATCGCTCTCGTTTGACCGATTCCCGCCTGAGCCCCCAGTGTTACAAAGTTCTCGTGTAAATCGGTCGCGAGCGACACAAATAAAGCCTCGTCAAAACAATGAATAATAAAATTTACTCTCAAACACTCAAAAATTCATACTCTCTGTTCTAATGTACATTATATGTCTATCCCTGTCCTTGTCAATCAAAAATCCGTTTACTATCATAGCGAACGTTTATTTAAAGATTAACTAATATCAATTAAATAACTTAATAATTTGTGACACACATAGTGATTAACCTCCTATATTTTGTGCACTAGTCTTACAATAAAACCTGCCATACGAAACTTGCTCCTCTGTAATAGCCTTTATAGTGTGTTGGGAGGCAAAATTGAAACAACACTTATTTTTCAGCAGACCAATTAGTGTTGAGTAGTTACAAATACTTTTTAAGTGCAAGCTCCCCAGCAGATAAATAACATTTATATATAATAACTATATTATGACCAAGTGCTGTTTGTAATACTTTACTTTTAGTGATCTGACTGATGATATTCACAATTCCTCATCATCATCAAGTGAAGATGATTGCATGATTGATGATTGCATTGTAGGGCCCTCATTGATACCAGTGATACATTACTGAAGATGTTACCCTACGGAAATAAATATGATTTGATTTTGATTTAAAGACAACAAAGGGGAAAGAAGAATGGGGGAAAGAAGAAAAGAGGTAGAAAGGCACAGTGGAGCCAGACTTTACTCGATCATTTGGTAGACATAATCATTTCTAGCGAGTTCTATTAAAATAAATTGATTTTTACGAACACCAAGAATCAAAGAAATGGTGAAATTTATAAAAGAGTGTTGGTAGAACTGAAGCAACGTGGTTCAGCAAGAGGAGAAGAGATACCATTTGATAACATCCAAGTCCGCACAAAATTTAAGAAAGTTGTTTCGGAATGCAAACATGTAGCCCTAACAATTAATACTGCTAGTGGAATAGAAAGATTTATTGAAGGGAAGGGTTATGGAAAATGGTTTAATGACTTGTTTCCCATAGTCAAGACTCGTGATGCCTGTCGGCCAGAACTTGCAGTTGAACCATCTTGTTCGGAAGAAAGTTTTGAGATTTCTGGTGAAGATGAAACATCAACCTCGTCTGCTTCTGAGAAGAAGGAAAAGTTGGTGATAAATAAACGTGGTAGGAAGAAAAAGAAACAGGATGTTGTCAATGAAACATTGAGTCTTATTAAGAGTGCAATCGAAAATGATTCAACAAAAGAGTTGCTATCGTATTTGAAGGATGAATCTGAAAAGGCTCGAGAGCATGAGTTAAAAATGATGCAGATGCTCACCCACAGTTCATCATCAAACCAACCTCAACAACCACATAACATGCAGTATCCTGGATACATACATGACGGAAGCACTCCAGTTTGGCAATATAACAATCAAACGTTACAATCACCTAATCAAGAAAGTGGATGGCCATCTAGTTTCTTCAGACCGCCTTTCAGTTGATTTGAAATTTCAACTCATTTCAACGTACTGAAATTTCATTTCAGTTGAATTTGTTAGTACAATCTAATACAAATGGGCTTGTTGTGTTTATTTTAGTTTGAGTTGTGTGCTTGTTTTTTAACTATGCTATTGTTGCAGGTGGCAATGTTTGCATAATTACCAAAATGTCTTATGTTCAAAATTTCTTGGCATTCAGTACTTTTTTACATAAAATGGCAATCTTTTCAAAAATTTTTTTGCAAAAAGATTGTAGAGATAATTACCACCTGTCCCTTGGCATTACAAACATATATTTTAAACCATGTTGATGAAACTGTTTTTCATGTACTATTGTTTTTTTTATGTTTAAGGTCAAAGACCGTGATTAGGTGTATAGATATTAGATTGATATTTATTGATACATTGTATAGAAGAACTACAGACTCATGTTGTATGATTGAGGATTTAGTTTTAGAAAAAGTGGTATGATTCCTCTTGATCAGACTATAAAAAAGAGTGAGGTTTTTCCATCTAGTACTGATATTATTTGAAAATTATAAAGGCAAGAATATATTCAACATTGTTCAGGACTGACTGTCATCAGTAACTTTATTGTAAAGCATTTGCAATGCAATTTGATAGTCTATCAAGGTTTATCATACAATAGTTCAAGTTTATATTTTTAGCAAATAATACTTGTTACATTTCTGTCTGGTAAATAAAAACAAAATTAACGTGCTATATGCAAATAATATATATTTGCCTAGGTAATGTTGATCAGTTTAAGAATTCATTCCTTAATATAAGATTCTTTTTTTCCCCACAGCTTGTCAGCAAGAGCATTTCTTACTTTCTTTGCTTGTGCATTGGAATTTCTTATTTTCCTACACTTCGTCATGTAGAGTTCATCTCGAATCCCTGTTAGGGATATTGGTAAATTTTCGATGTCCTCCCTCTCTCAGGCCGATTAATGTTTGGCTCTTTCTTGGCTCTGCCCACGCTTGACTTGATATCTCCGCGCGAGTTGCGCACGCGATTAAACATAACTAGCGTGTTGCTATTTTAGTGCGGTTTGGCGTTCGAATGAAACTGAAATTGAATAAATATGAGCTGTTGGATCATGTCAGATTATAGCAACCAGCAGGGATAGTAAATTATTAGTTTTTCTTGTACAATTGGGCGAATTGGCCTTTGTATAGTATAATATATCATAAGCGATATGCGGCGACCTTTGAACTTTGATATATACTGAGTTCGCTATTGCGGGTTTTTATGTCTGAATTATTCAACATTGATTTGTGTTTCCTCTTTAGTTTCCCACGCACAGAAAAATATTTGAAATACAAATAAGTACCCAGCATATGGCTAGTTCAAACTTTTTGGGGGTGGTGATGTTTTACTACTAGTTTTAGTGTGACTTAAGGAGTTAAGGGCGCAATAAGTTTCATATAAAGGCTCAGACTTGTGTCAAATATTCTGTTCAATATATAAACGAGCATATGTACTTATCATATTGTACTTCTGTGCATATTATTCTCTCTGTTACTCGCATATTCTTTGAATGCACCACGTACTATTAAGTATTAGTTGCAGTTTGTTATAGTCATTATATGTGTATTTGTATTTCATAATATTTTGTTGCACGGCAGGGGCCTATAATGATTATGGCGTGCGCGAATTCATCACGCGAAAAACGCGTTGGACTTGCCGACACATAAGACAACGTTAATTTGGGTCGTTAATACGTAGATTTTGTCCAGAGTACAGCCAACTTTGGTCCCACAATTAGAATTCTAAGCATTGTAATCTGGAACGATCGTTTTATTGCAAATCATATTGACATTGTGCGAGACATTGTTGTATTCATAGCAATATTTTCATATCTGTGGCAAAATCTTCAAGTTTCTAATTACAGTATTGCAGTATAAGAGTAAAAGGTTCCGTGATAATATTTTTGTACATATCCATGAATGTTTAGTGTGTCGGCAAGCCGTGTTTTAAAACATTAAGTTAATTTCCATTATCACCGTTTATATCTTGTCACGTGACCAGTTTCCATGGAAACCAAATAGTTAAAAAATATCGGCAGTTGATTTCCAACATCTCACCCAAAAATGAGAGTCGTAGTGTGCTTTGTTAATTTTTAATTAATTTTGAAAGATTTTTCCTATTTCCCCACTCCTTACGAAATTGGAGCCATGCATTAATGCACCTGAGCTCCCTCCAAGTTTTTAAAATTTTCAATGCCCCCCCCCCCCGAATCCGGAATCAAAGACATACAATCCGGAATTCTCTCTTATCGCAGATATAAATTGCAGTTCCTCAAGAAGTCTGATATACTCAAGCACGTGCTTCTCCTCAACAAAAATACCGACTTGCTGCTTCTTTCACCTCACTCGTCAGATGAAATGACACCGTCTTTAAAAAACCGTTTTAGATTGGCTCTAGGGGCGAAATTATCAACAGGTTGTTGTTGTCCATCATTCAGCGTAGTCGGAGCCTTAATTGAACATGTTCATGTAGTGGCCGCGATTTCCTGGATCAGGGCAATGTGCTGGTACCCTAGAGAACCTCGCCCCCACCCAACGTATCTCCTGGTATCTGTTGCAAATTTCTTTGCATGCCTGTCAAAAATGCATGCAAAAGCGCCAGTAAGCTTCAATTTCTTTATTTTTATCAGGTTTGTGCTAAAAATCCCATGAACATATTTGAACAGACGATTTTACTCATCATATGGAGGTGAAGGGAAGTCTTGCGCTTTAATGCATGGTTAATATAAATTATAGTGTAAATGACATGTTAAGCAAACATTGGGGGAAATCTGAGGAAGTGTCAACCATGCTGCACTATCCATGTGAGGCGTAAAAACTTCGTGACCTAGATAGCTGGCAGCTACTATTCATTTAAATTAACTACACATTTCAAGATGAAGCAGTGTTATTTTAAGTCTATATATACAACTTCTTGAAAAGAAAAACACAACATCGCCGACTTTTCGAAAAAAGACGGTCTTTAGCAGTTTAGCTTCCATATGCGCGGACCTTCGCTCGAAAGCTTTTTTATATATTTTCAGGAAGTTGTATTGCAGTTTGTGTTCTTAATTCCCTATCTACACTGTTCGAGATTCATAATATATATGAGCACATGAAATTCAATTTAAACCGCTAATAATCAATAACATAATCAATACCGTTGGATATTTGAAGCTGGTTGTTTTTGAAATCAAGCAATGTGAATTCTGGAATTTAGATGTCTTGTAACGGATTGTAAAATTTGGTTTAACTAATTCGAACACAAGAAATCGTTATCCGCTCTCCATTACGAACCCACCTCTAAAGAGGTTTCAACTAAAAGCAGAAATACATGCATAAGAAGTTTCAATTTTTCATAACACTTTAGGAAAAGGTTAGTAGAACGAATATGCCTCATTAGCTCAGGGGTTAGAGCACTGGTCTATATAGTAAACCAGGGATCCAGAGTTCAAATCTCTGATGAGGCTATACCATTTGTAAGGATAGCGGAATAAAGGATTTCGGAATTTAAGTTTTCCAACGTTTTCCACGTCTTCAGCCTCAGTACAGTATAGCTAACTCCCAACAATTTTTCAAATTTTAATTCACTATGAAAACAAAGAAATTGATAGAGCCTCATGAGAGATTCGAACTCGCGACCTTTAGTTTACGAGACTACTGCTCTACCCCTGAGCTAATGAGGCACAACTTTCAGCAAACATATACTTTTACTGTGACAGATATATTAACACATGATTGGTTGCAGTCTTAATTAACTGTGCCAAAGTACTAGAAAAAATTTAATTTGCTGTATAAGTCCACTATTTCTGTACTTCCCTCCATATAATTTGCAATAAGTTTCCTCCTGTAAATATCTTCTACACTTCTCCCTCCCGAATCAATGTTGACTTTTATTCACGTATAACTATTAATCAACAATTCCCTTAGCCAAAACATCATTACTGTTCTATGTAGAATTGGGGAAAACGTAGAAAATCCAAAAATACCAACGAATTTAAGCGATTAGTTTCAACGTGTTGTTGAAGTTTAAATTTCAGCTGGTTTATTGATGGTTGTCCAATACTGTCGAACGCATACGGATTGTAAAGATGGTAAAACATTGAACACAACCCGTACGGTCGGTACGAACTGTAAAATGGCTTTACAAACCGTACTGTTCGTGAAAATGATTTACGGATCGTGAACATGCTTTGTCGATGGTAATGTTGTGTTTAAGTCAGGCCAGAAAAGTTTGTCGATCCGTACGGATACGGACCGTACGAACTGTGAAATGGCTTTGCGGATCGTACTTTTCGCGCCCAATCTGTCATTCGGTCAATGCAATAATTAAATGCATAATGGAGTCGTATACCGTTTACCATATCAAAAAAATGTTCTTCTTGTCAGATTGTAGATGATTAGAAGTGGTTTTTCCGTTGTGGAATATAACTGATGTGTGGCTGGGTGCTAAGACTGCGGACAGAACAATAGTTGCGTTTGTGAATGATACTGAGTTATATGGCGAAAAAAGGCGTATACCAAAGTATTAAATGACAATATTATGTCAATGACAATGACATTGTAATGCTGGATGATTCCCTTTGGCACCTGCCGTAGGCGGAAATGATACTTGATAGGTATAGCATTCAAATGTGCAGCATAAAACATCCAGTTTACACTCGGTTTTATACACATTTATCTAATAATTGCGTGTAATTATTTGAACAGTGAATTTTCATATTGTTGAAAAATACTCTGCTTTATCGTCTAATACAAAATTCTGTAAAAGAGATTACTCTAGTCTTGATGAAATAGTTTTATTAAATGATATTCAGTTGATAAATTGGAACGAAGTATTTCAGTCAGATTCGGATCCTGATGAAATGTTTGATTCTTTCCATGACAAAATTTTGCAGGTTGTTGATACTCATGTACCTATCAAACAACTAAGTAAAAAAGAACTAAATGTTAGGATAAAATCTTGGATAACACCAGCAATTAGGATATCTATTCAAAAGAAGAATAGAATTTAAAAAGTATCTTAAAACAAGATCCATATATTATCATTCAAAATTTAAGATTTATAGAATTAAGTTGAATCATCTGCTGAAGATAAGCAAAATAAATTATATTATGACAATTGCTTCCTTTCCAAGTCTGGAAATAGTCGTGATGTTTGGAAAGGTATCAAAGACTTGGTTAGAACGAAATCACAAAAATATCGTGCTCCTGCAGCCATAAATGATAATGGTTTATACTGCATGTAGTTGAATGATCCCAAGTCTATTGCAAATGCTTTCAATATTATTTTTCTACAATTGGCTCAAATTTAGCAAGTAAAGTTCCATATGTGCATAAATCTCCTATGGAGTATATGATCTCTTCCCCAAATGACAATTTTTTCCTTTTCCCAACTACTGCTGGAGAAATTGAAAATGAAATTCAGTCTAAATTAAAGAATTCCAAATCTACAGGACAATTCAGTATTCCTATTCCAATTTTGAAACTGATTAAAAATGTATTATCTGGGCCACTTGAGACCATACTTAAAGCTTCTTTCTCTACTGGCATTGTTCCAAAAAGCCTGAAGATAGTCAAAGTAATTCCCGTTTTAAAAAAGGATTGTGCACACAATTAAATATTTATAGACCCATTTCTCTCCTATCAGTTTTTAATAAAATATTGGAGAAGCTTATGTATAAAAGATTGTATAGTTACATTAACGAAAAGCAGATTTTATACTCTAAACAGTTTGGATTTCGTGCTTCATATTCCACTAGCCATGCTCTGATTAGTATAATCGACATAGAAAATCGCAATTTTGCTTGTGGTATATTTATAGATCTATCCAAAGCTTTTGATACAGTTGCCTCATAATATTTTGCAAAAAAGAACTCGAATTTTATGGCATCCGAGGACTACCTAATGAGTGGTTTCTTTCCTATTTATCAAACAGGAAACAATTTGTTTGCGTTGATAATATACCATCTGAAGAATTGTTCATTTCATGTGGTGTCCCTCAGGGTTCAGTTCTTGGTCCATTATTTAACAATTATTCGCCGAAGGCGAGGTGATTATCGGGGAATATTCGCCGAGACTGTTTCAGTATTTTTACACAACTTTTTGTGTATTTTGAGACTGAATTTATTTTAATTTCGCTTATTTATTTGTCAGTAAACTTCCACAAAACCGCTAGCCGCCATTTTAAAAATTTCTGTTTTGTTATATTCACCTGTAGGTGAATATAACAGATTATTACGTCAAATTTGACCAATCAACGTGTAGGATTTGTTATGTTCACTTGTGTAAAAATACTAATATTCCTTATTTACATAAATTATTTTAGTTCATGCTCTAAAATGTTAGATTTTCATCTTTTTGCAGATGATGCAAATTTATTCTATAAAGATAATAATTCGAATTTCCAAACTGATCTAACCAATGAGCTAGATAAGGTTTATGAATGGCTTTGTGTTAACAAGATATCTCTTAATATATCTAAATCTAACTTTGTGATATTTCATTCTAGACAACGCACAATAAAAAACAATTTATAAGAATTTATCAATACTGATGAACAGTTAAAACAAGAGCAGTCGATCGATAAAGTACTTAGCATGCTGTAATGATAGATTCCAATCTTAGTTGGAAAAGTCCTATTGATTTAATGATTTAATAAGATGCGGCTACTATTTAAATACAACATATAGAGCCAGGGAATTCGCCACAGGTTTCCCCAATTACGGCGATCCCATATAAACAAGAATTAAATTACTGTACAAAACAAATTTTCAAGCAACTTAACAAGCTAAAACCAATAAGGCTAATAACGGAAATCTATACTGTCCATGTTCAATAATATAGGACTAACAACAACTTATTACATTGTTAAGCGATCTGGCTCTTTTGCACTTTACACACACTGATTTTCAGGTGCGCGGATCGACACATTTGAAAGTTTTGGATAGTGCATGTTTGTAGTAGAGTTTAAGACCTGATTTAAAAGACAGTAAACCTATATCTCTAGTACGCAAGTTACTATTTAATATGTTCCACGTTTTGCAAGTTCTTATAAAAAATAAGGTCTGGAATGTTACGGTTTTCGCATAAGGAATAATAAATCTAATCAGGTTTGCGTTTGATTCACTTCTTGTAATTCCTGATCCAGCCATGATCGGTAGAGCACGTTCGTCAATGTATGTAAGATTATTGATGTTCTTGTAGAGGAACACCAGATCCAAGTATTCGTTCCAATATGAGACAGGTAATATGTCAAGCTGAAGGAGTCTTGTCTTGTGAGAAATGTTTGTGATAAACCCAAGATTCAATATGTATTTAGTTGCTCGTCTCTGCACTTTCTCAACGTCCTCGATAAGTTTCACTGACTGAGGACACCAGGCTTGGGTTGCATAGGAGAAGTTACTTCGCACAAGTTGAAGATACAGAAATCTTCTCGTGTTCATATCCGTTATCTCCATGGTGGAACGTCGAATTAACCCGAGCGTTTTGTTGGCTTTTGACCGAACTTTGTTGATCTGAACATTCCATAATAGTCTAGAACTGATCGTAATGCCCAGATCAGACTCTACATCAGACGACAATAGTTGGTGATCGCCAAGTGCATATGGGTAAATTAAGGGAGACGTCCTTCTCGTGATAGACAACACTTTACACTTCGATTTGTTAAAGCTCAACAGGTTCTCATTTGACCAACAATGGAGGCTTTGAATATCCGATTGCAATGCCAATGCATCGTTACGATTTTGCACACATCTGTGCAGTTTGGTATCATCAGCATACAAACCGACCCCAGTAGAAATGGATATGTTATCGGGCAAATCGTTAATGTACACCGAGAAGAGGAAGGGAGCCAGCAATGAACCTTGTGGGACTCCGGATGTTATTGGAAAGGGAGTAGATGTCGCGCCGTGAACAGTTACCTCTTGACAGCGACCTGACAGATAGTTTTCGAACCACAACAAGAGAGAGCCAGATAGACCGAAATCGCGAAGTTTTTGTAACAGTTTGGCGTGGTCAACGGTATCGAAAGCCTTGGAAATGTCCATGAAGACAACGTCAGTTTGTAGTCTTTTATCTAAGTCCTTCCCTATTTTGTGTAATGTCGATAGTAATTGAGATGTGCTAGACCTTCCAATTATGAATCCATATTGTGCTGAGTGAACGCTTTCCTGTATGCGTAGAAATAGGTGGTTTAGGACACAGCGTTCAAGAGTCTTGCTGACAATGCTTAACAAAGAAATGGGTCGGTAATTTTCCACTTGTTCTTTTACACCTTTCTTGTGTAGAGGGATGATGTTGGCTAACTTCCATTCGGTGGGAATCTGTGATAAGCGGAGGGACTTTGTGAACAGGTAGTGTAGAGAAGGAGCAAGTTGGAATGCACATTCCTTTAAAACACGAGAAGGAAAACCATCAGGACCATGAGCCTTGAAGGGATCTAAGTTCTGTAAGGCTAGGTAAACTTCTTCTAGAGAGAAGTCAATGGATGATATACTGGATAGTGGAGGTAAAGAATCAGGCCGGGGTGATGAACATTGTCCCGAGAAGTTAGTGTAGACAGAATGGAAATATTCATTGAACAGTGTTGCAATATCGCGAGGCGTGTTTGCATGTAGTCTCCGGAATGTTGGGATTTGTCCTTGATACTGACTTAGGGATAGTTCCGGTGTTCGAGTTGATTTTAAAGACAGACCAGAAACGTTTTGGATTGATTCGTAGGGTGTTTCCTAAGGATGAGAAAAACAACTTTCTACTTTCTTTAATTAATTTTTTTACGTCAGTTCTTAGCTGGTTGAATTTCGCCTTGAGATATTCAGTCCCTCGGCTTAGAAATCTCAATTCGGGCAGTTACCATTTTACGAATTTGATGTAGTATGGTTGATGTTATCCAAGGAGGTGTTCGATGGGGGTCTACGTGTTTGGTGGGGATAAATGCATTCATAGCTGAAAACATAGCTTTCTTCCACGTGAACCAGTCGCCATCGATACTGCATTTCGTCCCATTGTTTGTTAACAGAGTGCAAAGTTCCATATCATTTAGTTTTTTTCGTAAACCGTCAAAGTTTGCTTGTCTGTAATCGTAGATCAAACGTTTGTTTGGAAGGACAATATTTGATGAGGTAGAGATTTGGAAGTGTATGATATTATGATCAGAATTCATTCCTAACTCAGCTGGAGGGTGGACGGCCGTTAATGTTATGTGTTCTGGTTGGTTGGTAAATAGTAAATCCAGAATGTTTGACTCTCTAGTGGGAACCAAACAAAGTTGGGACATGAAGTAGTCGTCTAATACATCACAGAAGTTCTGATTCAATGAACCTGTTGCGGTATAGTTAGAATCTGTCCAAGAAATATTCGGGAGGTTAAAGTCACCGGCGATAAGGATCTTGTCGTAGACAGGAAATAACTTATCAGCAAAGGAACGGAAATCAGACATATCATTACTATCGGGAGGTCTGTAACAACATACAACAAGCCATTTCGTGAGGTTTGGTAATGAACACTCGATAGCAACAGCCTCTAAGTTTTTCATAGAAACAGACGAAATTTGATTGCAATTTATGAAAGTATCTTGTTTAATTGCAATAAGTACGTCTCCCCCAGAACGTCCCAGTGATCTGTCAGTTCTGTAAATGTCATACCCAATTGGTAAGATTTCTCTATCAGATATATTGCTGTTGAACCAAGTTTCAGTCACGAACATTAAATCAATCGATTCTGAGTAAACCAGCTCTTGAAACTTGAACATATTGGAAATTTGACGATTCTCCTGCGTAAGGAAGGTCTTTCTCAAACTCCTTGCATTCATGTCCATGCAAAACAAGCTGGAATCTTTTTGTTCAGTATTCTGTTTACGCGAACCGACGTTACCGCTGCTAGTTGAATTAATGTTAGTCATTGTTGGTCCTGGATTGGGATGAATGTCTCCACACATCAACAAATGCGAGGACAAAACAGTAGGATTGAAAATAGTTTGGCAGTTTGAATGATAGTGAATTCTACTATTCAAATATTTACTTTGGATAAAAAAAACCCAAAGCGTTTCCGATTGTTTATGATACAATGCCAATCCCTCATAGTCCCGTAAAAGTCCTTCGGTAACGGTTCTTTGCAAGAATCATCGATTATTGGACCCACTTCCACAGACACCGTCAACAGATAAACAAGAAAAATGTTCAAAAGGACGAACGGAATCAGGAATTTATTCCTTTGAATGATGATTATAGGCTGGGTTGCGTAATTAAAGAAGTAATCAATCAAACCAAGTTCAAATAGATTTTACAAATCAATCAACAAAAATCGCAGCCACCAAACAAATAATCGTCCAAAAGCAAGTCAAACTATTCGTAGTCAGCAGCTCTTTACCTTTTCCAGGTAGCTGTATCACTTATCCGCAATCTTGTGCAATTTCACCTCAAATATGTAATATTAGTCAATAAATTTTGCATTTATTAAATGAAAAATCCTGAGAATTTTACAGAGCTAGGCGGCGCGCGACCGCACGCGCATAACTATCACGCCAGGGTTCGTTTGATAACCAGAAAGTTAAAACAAGAAAAAGGAGATACCCAAAAACTTTATTGAAACTCCATTACATAAGACAGTTGTTGCCAAGGAGAGCGACGCCAGACGGGATTTAAATTTCAAAAATTCCAACGGTCAAAAATAATTAATTGAATAATTCATGAACAGTACATTTAAGTAACACCAAAATTACACAAAATAACCACAAAATGATTCGTAGCTCACACAGCAAGATTCGGCCGAAAAGGACAAACGACGACAAAGATATTGTTCATTAACCAAAATTTTCAGTTGTATCGCTATAATAATACGATAGTAATACGATCCAGCAAACCAAACCAAAATAACTTAACACCACGATACAAATCCAATTCCAAAATACGATGAGAGGATGCACAAAATCCTTAGCTTTAGTAAATATAAAGCTTAATATAATAGCTGAGAAATTAACTGAAATTTATTGTATTTAAGCGGAGCTCGCTCGTGCGTAAACCAAACCTATTGACCTATTTGGCAATATTCAATATATGTTAATTACACTGTCAAAAAAGTAAAAAGAAATATTGGTATCATTTCAAAGCTTCGTCATTATGTAAGTCTATTTACTCTCAAAAATCTGTATTATTATGCTCTAATCTATCCTTTTTTGACATATGGAATTCTGGTATGCGGAAGTACATACCAGGCTACTCTCCAGCCATTGGTTGTTTTACAAAAAAAGCAGTGCGTGTTATAACTAATTCGAGTTTTCAAGAACATACCAGTCCGATTTTTAAAGATTTGAATTTTATGAAGTTATGTGATTTGGTGTCCTTAAAATTCAAATTGCTTTATTCATGTATAAATTTTGTAATCAGCTGCTACCGCCTATTTTTACTAATTTCTTCTACACTGTGGCTAGTCAACATGACTATGGTACTAGATTATCTCCCAAGCAGTCATTTTCGCTCCCTAAAGTTAGAACTATAACTACGGAATTTTTAATATCAGATTCCAAGGAGCTCAAATATGGAATTCTATTGCTGCTAATTTTAAATCTCTTTCTTTGAATAACTGAAAGCTAAAGAAAACTTTCTTGAAAGTTATTGATTTTCTGACGTAATAACTCATCTGCAAGGTTATTAATTTCTCATTGTTGCAATTTCATCTAGGCTTTATTATTCATTAATTTTGTTTGTTGTCGTTTGTCTTTGTTTTTGGTGTGAAATTGTTTTTGAAAAGATTGACTTGTCGAAATAAACTGACTGCCAGATTTTCTAGCCCCATGGTTATTTTGGCAGTCAGTGCTCATAAGAAAATGTAATAAAAAAAATATTCAGTATGTGTATGTGTAAATAATGTATTTCGTTGAGTAATAAAGGATTGTTGTATTATAATTAGCTAACTCCCAACAATTTTTCAAATTTTAATTCACTAAGAAACAGAGAAATAAATAGAGCCTGATGAGAGATTCGAACTCACGACCTTCAGTTTACGAGAATACTGCTCTTCCCCTGAGCTAAAGAGACACAACCTTCTGCAACGATCATACTTCATTTTGGCTTATAGTTGTTCTCCTTTTTTTCACAATAACCCTCTTCGTAGTTCAAGATAATTTGGCTAACAAAATACAAACGCTAAGAACATAAATGGTGGTCAGATGCCTCATTAGCTCAGCGGTTAGAGCACTGGTCTTGTAAACCAGGGGTCCGGTGTTCAATTCTCTGATGTGGCTCTTTATTGTGCGTAGTTTTTGAGAACAAACTCAAAACTGTGTGGTTCCGGTGACAAATTTATTGACCGTGGAAAGATAGTCGTTGAATATTTGAAGCTGGACGTTTTTCAAATCAAGCAATGAGAATTCTGGAATTTAGATGTCTTGCAACGGATTGTAAAATTTGGTTTAACTAATTTGAATATTGCGAACCCACCTCTAAAGGTGTTTGAACATAAATACATGTATAAAAAATTCCAAGTTTGCACACCATTTTAGGAAAAGTTGCCCGTACGAATATGCCTCATTAACTCAGAGGTTAGACCACTGGTCTAGCAAACCAGAGGTCAGGAGTTCAAGTCTTTGATGAGGCTACAATCCTTATTTTTAAAGCAAACATAATAAAAGATTTTGTAATTTAAGTTTTCCAACGTTTTGCACCTCTTCAGCCTCAATGCAGTTTGGCTAACTTCCAACAATTTTAATTTTAATTCACTAAGAAACAAAGAAATTGATAGAGCCTCATGAGAGATTCGAACTCACGACCTTCAGTTTACGAGACTACTGCTCTACCCCTGAGCTAATGAGGCACAACTTTCTGCAACCATAGTTTTACATCGAAAGATATATTAACGCATGATTTGTTGTGGTCTTAGTTAACTGTGCCAAAGCACGAGCAAGGTATTTCATTTGCTGTAAGTGCATTACTTCAGTAGTTCCCTCGATATAATTTGAAATAAATTTCCTCCGATAAATCTGTCCTACTCTTCTCCATCCCGGACCATAATGTTGACTTTTATTCAACGAATTCTGATTGCATGGGTAGCCAATTCAACGTAGAACTACTAATCAAAAATTCCCTTAGGCACAAAATCATCATTGCTCTATGTAGAATTCGTAGAAAATCCAAAAATACCAACGAATTCAAGCGATTATTTTTCGATTTGAATACTTCAAGTTTATAAGAAATCTAAAACGTGTTGTTGAAGTTTAACTTTCATCTGGTTTATTCGAAACATAAATATAACGTTCTGCGCTGGAAAGGCTGAAAATGAAGTTGGAACCATAATGCACCAAAATAATAACCGAAGATCTATGGAATATGGAGTAATGTGCTGGTATAAGCTAATGAACCTCAAAGACATTTCGTGTTTTCCAACGATCGTATTTCATATTGTCTATAGTTGTTTTCCCTTTTTTCACAAAAATCCTCTTCGTAGTTCAAGATAATTTGGCTACAAAATACAAACACTAAGAACGTTAATGGTAGTAAGATGCCTCATTAGCTCCGTGGTTAGACCACTTGTCTTGTAAACCAGGAGACCGGAGTTTAATTCTCTGATGGGTTAATTTCTTAATTGTGCGTCGTTTTTGAGAACAAAATCAATACTGTACGGTTCCGGTGACAGATTTTTTGTTCGTGAAAAGATAGTCGTTGAATATTTGAAGCTGGATGCTTTTCAAATCAAGCAATGAGAATTCTGGAATTTAGATTTCTTGTAAACGTATTGTAAAATTTGGTTTAACTAATTTGAACACAAGAAATCATTATCCGCCCACCATTACGAAACCACCTCTAAAGAGGTTTCAACTAAAAGCAGATATACATGCATAAGAAATTCCAAGTTTTCATAACATTTTAGGAAAAGGTTGACAGAACAAATATGCCTCATTAGCTCAGGGGTTAGAGCACTGGTTTAGTAAACCAGGGGTCCAGAGTTCAAATCTCTGATGAGGCTATAACATGACAAAGGATTTCTGCAGTATAGCTAACTCCAACAATTTTTCAAATTTTAATTCACTAATGGAAACAAAGAAATTGATAGAGCCTCATGGGAGATTCGAACTCGCGACCTTTAGTTTACGAGACTACTGTTCAACCCCTGAGCTAATGAGGCACAACTTTCTGCGATCATACGTACATTTACTGTGAAAGATATATTAACGCATGATTGGTTGCAGTCTTAATTAACTGTGCCAAAGTATTAGAAAGAAATTTCATTTGCTGTAAGCCATTAACAACAGTACTCCCCCCCATATAATTTGCAATAAATTTCCTCCTGTAAATCTCTTCTACTCTTCTCCATCCGAATCAATGTTGACTTTAATTTATTCACGTAGAACTATTAATCAACAAATTTCAGCTGGTTCATTTAAATTTCGAAACATAAATATAAAGTTGCGCTGGAAAGGCTGAAAATGAAGCGGGAACCATAATGCACTAAAATAATAACCGAAGATCTATGGAGTATACAGTAATGTACTGGTAAGGCAATTAATATACAGATATGAGGTAATGAACCTCAAAGACATTTCGTGTTTTCTAATGATCATTTTTCATATTGGCTTATAGTTGTTTTCCCTTTTTCACAATAACCCTCTTCGTAGTTCAAGATAATTTGGCTACAAAATACAAACGCTAAGAACGTTTAATGGTAGTAAGATGCCTCATTAGCTCCGTGGTTAGACCACTGGTCTTGTAAACCAGGGGTCCGGAGTTTAATTCTCTGATGGGGTTCTTAATTGTGCGTCGTTTTTGAGAACAAAATCAATACTGTATGGTTCCGGTGACAGACTTTTTGTTCGTGAAAAGATAGTCGTTGAATATTTACAAGAAGTAACACACGTTTTCTTTCTAAAGTATAACTTTGTTTAAAAAGCTTGACTCCCAGACGTTGCTTCGTTTCGCTCTAATCCAAAATTTACGACTGGTGTTTCTTCAAATTTTGCCCTATCAAAAGCGAAAGGTTAATGTTATTATTGTTTTCTTTATTTGCCTTCGCCAGAAATAGTAAATGGTTATAAGGCGAAACAAACGACAGCTCTAAAATATTGTAAAAGCTAGCAAATAAATTAAAGGCGACAATGGTAAAACGTACACGCCAAAACCGACTTTGTACCGAAGCTTACCGGATTGGCCTGCTTACACTGCTTCGGCACATGCCGGATTACTTTTTATATCACCTCTAAAGCGGAGTAATTTTTACGCCGCGTCGCGTACCGGATTACTGTGGCGTATAGTGTAAACAGCAGCCGAATCCCATATGAAAATCGCGACGCTCCGATGCATTCTGGTATAGTGTAAACGGGGCCTAATTAAGTTTTCCAACATTTTCCATCTCTTCAGCCTCAGTGCAGTATAGCTAACTCCCAACCAACAATTTTCAAATTTTAATTCACTAAGGGAAAGTACATTCATTATGGGGGGGTAAAGATTTCTTGAAAAAAGCTGATATTTTTATAGGGCCCCTGTTGGGGGATATTGGTGTATTTTCGATGCCCCCCCCCCTCCAAGTTTTTAAAATTTTCAATGTCCCCTCCCGAGAATCGGTAATCGAAGGAGTACACTCCGGAATTCTCTCATATCGCAGATACAAATTGCAGTTCCTCAAGAAGTCTGATATACTCAAGCACGTGTTTCTCCTCAACAAAAATACCGACTTGCTGCTTCTTTCACCTCACTATCGTCAGATGAAATGACACCGTCTTTACAAAACCGTTTTAGATTGGCTCTAGGGGCGAAATTATCAACAGCTTGTTGTTGTCCATCATTCAGCGTAGTCAGAGTCTTGAACATGTTCATGTAGTGGCCACGATTTCCTGGATCAGGGCAATGTGCTGGTACCCTAGAGAACCTCGCCCCCACCCAACGTATCTCCTGGTATCTGTTGCAAATTTCTTTGAATGCCTGTCAAAAATGCATGCAAAAGCGCCAGCCAGTATGCTTCAATTTCTTTAATTTTTATCCCGTTTGTACTAAATATCCCATGAACATAGAACATATCATTCTTACAAATCCTATGTTTTTCTTATTTTTGGAACTGCTACTTTTTGGCGGGTAAATTACGTCACAAACCTCGTGCCAAAAAATTAAAAATAAGCTATAGGTGATTTCATGTATCCATTTAGAAGAGCAGACTAAGGATATCTTGTTTGGGGGGGGGGGGATGTCAGTGGATTTTACTTCAAATTTGAATTTCAATGTTAAAAATTTACCTGAAGTGTAATAATTATAATAAAGCTTTTTGCGATTGATTTGCACTGTCATATTAAGTTTGGGGAGGAAAGGGGTCTGTGGGTCCTCCCACCCCCTAGGACTGAATTTCTGGCGTTTTCTATAGCAAATTTGCAAACAAATTGAATGTAAATTGAATGAATTTTACAAAAATGGTTATCATTTCACAAAAATAATTACTTTGTTACGCAAATTTTACCTGAAAATCAGTCAAAATTTAACATGAATTTTACATAATTTTTGCCTGAATTTACAGTAGAGGGGGGTTTACACCCCTCTCCCACACACCCCCGGTCGGTACGTTCCTGACAACCATTCCTTGCAAAGATATAATTACTTATGTTTCTAAAAATTCGCCTTTTTGTTTTATCTTTAGTAACAATATGGCGGATTTTTCGACATTTGTATTGCTATATCTTCCCATAAAATGGTTGTATTTAGAAACAGAATTCAGTTTTAAAGTACCCTTAGTCTGCTCTTCTAAATGGATTTATAAAATCCCCAATAGCTTATTTTCAATTTCTTGGCGCCAAGTTTGTGACGTAATTTTCCCGCCAAAAAGTAGCAATTCCAAAAACAAAAATGGATACGATTTGTAATAACGATATGTTCTATATTCATGGAAAATTAGGTAGAAACAGAATGAAAATTTCAGAATTCGAACTTGAAGCATATTGCTGCTTTTGCATCGATATTTTTAGGTATTCCATGTGGAGCTCCCCCATGCCGGTTAATATAGAATAGATGGTTTGGAAATCATTACAGAATAGCAATATAACTCATTATCTATGTTAGTCAACCTCTATGCATAAATGTGTTCCTTCACAGTCACGTGTGTATTATGTTTTTGACATGTCCACCAATAGCAATTTTCAATTTACCCTATTGGTTGAGTCATGGATAGGTAAGTTTCCTAAAACATTGCTATTGGCTAGTCGAGCAAAAATACAATACGCACGAGACGGTAAAAGACCAGATTTATGAATGTTATTGTTCACTAACATAGATATAATGAGTTATATTGTTATTCTAATGAGTTTCCAAACCATCTATTCTATTAACTATGGCGGGAGTGAACCAGTGAACTGAGTGAACACTCCAGGCCCCTGCTGGACCAAAACTTTGAAACGTTTATACTTTATAGCCCCCCCCAGTGTATCGAGAACTTTCATAGCTCCCCCCCTTTAATGCCAGAAAATATTTCGGTCCCTCCTAACATCTTCATCCCCCTAGGCATAATGAATGTACTTTCCTTAAGTCAATATTATTTAATCTTGTTCTTCTAAAATTTTCGTTTGTTGAGGAACGACATAAAATAAACCGTTTAATTTAATAAACGTAAAGTTTTGCACTTTTTAACACCTGTGAGAAAAAGTCGAATTCGCTGGGTAATATTCAATTTCTTCCGTTCAGTAAATTCTGTAAATTTCCGTGACAATGTTTCCAAGAGTGACTGCGCATGGGATAACCTTCGAGGAGGAACTCCACCATAAATATTTCAAAGTATATGCCCTTCCTCAGATATATATATACACATGATACGACTGTAGTCTTCGTTTACGTAAATGTCTGACTATGAGGAAAATACTGTTTCAACATAAACTATAAGAGCAAAAGCGTTGTGTTTGCATGGAGTTTGAATTTTCCCAATCAGCAAAATATTTATTTGCAAACAAGTGTCATAATGTTTTCTTTTGTTTTTAACAACCTCCCCCCCCCCAGACAAGACTCCAATTCCAACATAGACCCTCCCGAACGACACGGTAAATACTCTATGACGCCCCCACCATTTTACCCACTCTAGCGAGCTGCCTATAAATATTTATAGTCTGAAGTACGGTCAAGAGACATATAGGTTTGCACGAGGAAAAAATAAAAGCATGCAGATTGATCTTTGGATTTCTAAATCTAGTTTAAATAAAGAGACAAGTTTTACATTGGACTTATATATAGGATATTGTCAGTGACAGATCATTAACATGGATAACAATATAATTCATAATCACGTAGGTCTTTAAAGCATTTCCCGGATGTAGCGCCATGTTTGCTGCTGTCGACTAACTGTAGCGTTGCTATGGTATTTAATACATCAAGGTCGTCTTGGTTACGAATTTCAACGAGATCTTCCATTGTTTCTCCTCCAGTAGTTTTACGGATGTATATATTCTTTGGTACCTGGTACAGGAGAGAAACGATAATTAGTGCTTTTCATGCCAATCTTAATTATTATGTTATTAAATTATCATATAAAGAAACACTGCCATCCTAATTAGACTTAAAGATCAGAGATGATTTAGGGTGATCAACCTGGTCACACCAGTCAATTTTCTCCCAGAACAGTATACTCATATTTCCAGCGTATTTTCGGTGAAAAATTGAAAGTTTTGCTATTTACACAACCGGTTTGAATTTTGTCCCTCCTCTAGTCAGTAAATTGCGGGCGCTATAGCGAACTTTTTTTAATTAAATAATTAAAATGTGGAAAAAGCCCTAGTATTTGGGCATTTCGTTTGGAAAGGAAGCAGTGGATGTGCGAGGGTTTAAGTTCGTTTATTCAAAGACTATTGAAAAATGTCCTGGATAAGGGACTTTAAACTGAAATCGGACAAATATAAACTATTATTTCTAAGACGAAATATTGACAAAATTTAACATTCTTTGAAGATGAAACTTGTTTCCAATTCACTCCCTGGGCAGATGAAATTGAAACACTAAATATGCGGTGGGTCTAGAATATATTTTTCATGCATCGTTCTACTGAGGCACCTTTAGAAAGTTTATTATGATTAAATCCTTGAAAACACTTAGTGCAAAAATCGTGATTTTGCTAAAAATAAGAAAAAGCTAAATTTTCAAGTTAAGATTGAAAAAAAGTTTGTCGTAAATCTCAAAACGAGAGTAGCTCTAAAAGATTCTTCCGAAAAATTTCTTAATTCACTAATAATGAAAGTATTTTTGATATAAAAATACGGGTTAATACAATAAACGGCACAAGTGTCTAATACAGTCTGTAATAGTCTGAATATAGGTGCCATGTTTGCTAATCCTGTTCGCAAAACCATATCTCTTGAAATATTAGAGTCCATTGATTCAGAAAATATGAGCAGTTTTGAAATCATGTGAATATGTTTCCCTTTCTCTCCAATTTGATACATGTTGATTTGTGGGGATGAAGATTTATTAGAGACCTTTAGATTGACGTTTACGGCAAATAGTCTAGGACATGTATGCATTTTATTTAGCACAGGTAATCTCAACTGTTTTAGGGTAAAATGACCATGGCGGTCAACATGGCATATGTGCCAAAACCTGAATCCGGGACGAAAGTCCTGAAAATGATCCCGCCCGACATAGCTCTAACTTCCGAAAACAAAAAGCGATAGTCTTTCTAAAGTGCTTATAGTGTTTAGAATGGTTGCTTTTAGGGGTGGTCATTGGAATGAAAAATTTGTCTAAGTATAATATTTTACAAGAAAATAACCATGCATCACCCAAGGTAAATTACTAATTATGCACAAAATAACTAATATTGCCTGGCAGAAATTAAATTTTCTTATTTCCTAAAAAAATTATTATGGGGTGAAAAACTACGCTCAATTTAATATAATTATTGTGGATTTCATAAGGATTGTCATTATTTTCATTAAATATAATACATTTTATTTCACTTACCCCCCACGAAAACACGATTTCAGCCATATTTTGCCGTCTTGTTTGCTTTTTATCGCCGAATCCGGCAAATATCATCCAGTAATTGTTGTACTTTTACATAATCATAAATGACTGAAAAAGATTTCAAAGAAGGCCTAGTTTCATCAAGTTTTGAAATAGTGTAGTGTATTTTATCTTCGATATTGTGTCCTTCGATATTTCGTCAAATTGCCGTAGGGCCGTAGCGAGGGCGGTATTGAGGGGGGGGGTAACCCCCCCCCCCCCAATTTTTTTAGAATTAACATATTCGGAAAATCAGGTTGGCCATTCGGAAAATTACGGCAATAATAGTATAACAAAATTTTAGTCGTTAAACAGAGAAAATATAGTATAATTGTATTGTCAGTATAAACTGATTTACGAAATCATGGCATTTACATGGATAGCATTTAACAAATCATCGGTTAACGTTTATTACTTCTCAGGGCCGTAGCAATGGTAACCTGAGTACCAGGCTCTATTTTACAAATAGAGCCTGACACAAAACTTAACCTGATCGCTTTCCACCCACAGCAGTTTATATTTAGTATCCAATCAAAATGTAGCAGAAGAAATTTAAATTTCACACAACGACAACAACAATCTAATTATAGCATAGGCAGCCCACTAAACGGCTGAATTAAAATTAAAACTGCAATGAGCTTATAAAATTAACAAAAATAATCACAAATTAGCGAAATATATTGCAAATGTAGCTTATATTAAATCGCCACCCGATTGCTCTCTCCTCCGCAGAGGTTTCAGTCAAAATGAGCTTTACATACCGTATTTATCAACAAACTGACATATAATTATGAAGTATATATATATATATATATATATATATATATATATATATATATATATATATATATATATATATATATATATATATATATATATATATATATATATATATATATATATTAAGTATACTTATAACTATACGTCAGTTAGTCGATAGTGCAATCTGATGGCGATTTAATATAAGCTACATTTGCAATATATTTCGCTAATTTGCGATTATTTTCTAATTTTACTGCAGTTTTAATTTAAATTCAGCCGTTTAGAGGGCCGGCTATAATTGTAGTTGTGATCGTTATAAAATATATCAACACCAATAGTATAATCTAATTAGCACCAGCCAATCAAATGACAGATTTAAAAAATCGTTTGTCTAATCGGCCAATCAGTACCCTGGATTCCAGAGCCTTCGACAGGAAATAATAAATTGAAAAGGCTCTGGTTCAACGGGGAGATTCTTTGATTAAACCGCGCCAATCACAAAACAGAATTAGTGGTTTTAGTACAGATTCTGTACGTATGAAAATACATATGAAGTGGTATTTATCGGGCAGAGAAGCGGCAAGCCATTAAAATGGCGGCAATTTGACGAAATATCGAAGATAAAATGCACTGCACTGTTTCAAAACTTGATGAAACCTTCCTTGAAATATTCTTCAGCCATTTATGATTATGTAAAAGTACAATAACTGGATGATACTTGCCAAATTCGGCGATAAAAAGAAAACAAGACGGCAAAATATGGATGAAATCGTATCTTCGTGGGGGGTAAGTGAAATAAAATTATTATATTTAAAGAAAACAATGACAATCCTTATGAAATCAATACTATTTATATTAAACTAGAAAATACATGCATGCAGAAACCCTCGCCTTGCCGGCAGGTACAAAACGCAGGTTGCAGGTTGCAGGTTGGAATTTTGCAGGTTGGGAATTTTGCAGGTTGGAATTTTGCAGGTTGCCAGGAACTTTGCAGGTTGATAATGCAAATTTAAAATTACACCACTTTTTTAGTATTCTAGTATAATTTTATCTCTTTTCCACCACGTCCCAGTTGCGTCGATCAGCAGTGATCGATTGCAAGATATTTAATATCTTCGGTTCAGTGCATGCTATGAAGACAGAAATACCACCATTCGATTCAGAAAGAAAAGATTCAACTAATTCCTCCCTATAGTTATAGTCATTATCAACATTGTAGCGATTTATGGGCCTTTGAAGTCAAACACGATCATATTGTATCAAATTACGCAACTGTCTGAACAAAAATATAGACTAGCCATACCTTTTGCCGAAAATAACTTCGGCCCCTTCGAACATATCGTCTTTGTAATAGTCTTGTTAAAATCCCCATTAAAAACACTACTTAGAGTGTTATTTGCAAGTCTGTATCTTCAAATCTGTATCTTTTATCAATATATTTCTATTTCTTGCCCGACTGTGAGCTCGAAGTGAGTTAATCCCAACCGGAAATACGACTGAAAATCGTCAAAACAATGCGAAGCTTGTATTGTATGACCCTGCAAAGGCCAGCAATGGATTCGCAAGGTCAAATTGCACCTACACGCGTGAGTTTGACGTCATACAGGCCAACAGGAGCTTCTTATTGGCCAATTATTGCGCAATGTTCGCAAGTGCGAGTAAAACCCGATATCTTGAAAAATTCAAAATAAATATTTCTAGTCGGCGTATACATACGAAACTTTCTACACAAAAGCGCTTGAATACAAAGAGTATTTTACACATATAGCCGTTCAGCAAATGACGAAATGTTCAAGAGATATTCAAGATCTTGTGTATATGAAATTTAGAATCTTTGGCCAAGCGGTGAGTAAATATATGATTGTTTCGGTTTGTGTAATGTTCAGACGGCACTTGACCCCCCGTTTGAAAGGTTATTTTGTGAGGATTACAATGGTGGTATTTATTTATAAGGGGGGTAAATACTCGCCGAGATATTTATATTAGAAAAATTGTGTCATTAGTTGTGCATTTATTGCAGTCTGACTCCTTGTCGACACTTTTGATATCAGCCTACCCTGCTGCCATGTTCCTAGCCTCTGCTCTAAGGCTAGTGGCCATCACCCCCGTAAAAACATTCAAAATGACCAGATTGGCTTGGACCTACATGGAGACGAATGTTTTGATTGTTGCGAGATGCCTACATGACGTGGCGGCGTTTATACTAGAATGTTGTTCAACGTTAACTAACTCTCGAGTAATGATACGGTAATGGGGGCTTGAGTGGACTTCTCATAAGTGGGTGCAGAGGAGAGACACCTCATTCAGGCATTTTCTGAACTACCACCACGTCATATAGGCTCCTCGCAACAATCGAAACATCCGTCCCCCTGAAGGTCCAAGCCAATCTGGTCATTTTGAATGTTTTCACAAGGGTGATGGCCACTCCTTAGAGCAAAAGTTAGGAACATTGTAGCAGGATAGGCTGATATCAAAAGCGCCGACAAGGAGTCAGACTGCAATAAGTACACAATTAAATTATACTAGAATACTTTTAGTGGTGTAATTTTAAGTTTGCATCATCAACCTGCAAAATTCCTGGCAACCTGCAAAATTCCAACCTGCAAAATTGCCAACCTGCGAAATTCCAACCTGCAACCTGCAACCAGCGTTTTGTACCTGCCGGTGTTCATATGGCCAAAAGTTATCCCGGTTAACGAGAAAACTTTTCGACTAGCCAAATACTTTTGTTCTGTTCATATGCAGAAACGTTATCCACTATTGAAAAGTTGCTGACACGACAGAAAGTTATCCCGCTAAGCGGGAACTGTTGTGTTCATATGGGAAAAACATTATCCCGGTCACCGAGATCTCGCCTGTCAACAAGCGAGATCTCGGTACACGGGATATGGCACGCCGATTGTTGCAATATTCAATGTAATATATTTGTTCAATTTAATCGCAATATTCATTCAATTTAATTGTCATATTTTCATTCAATTTAATATTTTTTATATTTATTCAATTTAATATTAAAATATTCATTCAATTTAATTGTCATATTTTCATTCAATTTAATATTAAAATATTCATTCAATTTAATTGTCATATTTTCATTCAATTTAATATTAAAATATTCATTCAATTTAATATTAAAATATTCATTCAATTTAATATTAAAATATTCATTCAATTTAATTGTCATATTTTCATATTTTCATTCAATTTAATATTTTTTTATATTTATTCAATTTAATATTAAAATATTCATTCAATTTAATAAATATTTATTCAATTTTAAACTTTAACATATTCAATTTAATGTTTGTATATGCATTCAATTTAATTTCAATATCCATTCAATAAATCCTAAATTCATTCAATCTCGGGAGACTGGGGCGAGCAGTTTACCAGTTTTGACAAACATGGCGGCAATGGCGGATGAAGAAGTCTTTAATGTTGAAAATGACCTGCCATTGTTTTTAGAGTCCGTTTTAGACAACGTAGAATCTATTTTTCAAAGTGATGTTGACCTAGAAGTCGCCGAATCCCATGCTGAAGTTATTGATCAAAGTATTCGTTTGATTAGATCAATAAGTGAGGGCGCCGATGTCGAGACTCAAGACAAGATGAATCTGAATACACTTGCCACCGTTTTTACTGATGTACTATCGCTGTTACACCATCGAAATGCCATAAGATCTCCAACTACGGTTTATGAGAACAAAACTGAGGTAGCAACTGAGGCAAATGGTTGTCCTGGAAGACCGCGTTTTGTTATCCGTGCTGAAATGCTTGAAGAGCTTCGAGAACTTGGATTTAGTTGGACTAAGATAGGAGAAATTTTGGGGGTGTCTAGGTGGACAATTCATAGACGGGTAGCAGAGTATGGTTTGGAAAATATGACTGGATTTCATCACTTGCCTGACGAAGAACTTGATGAAAAAGTCAAAGAATTTATTTTAAATCATGGCTGCACAACTGGACAGTGTTATGTCGAAGGTTACCTGAAGTCAGTTGGCTTAAGAATTCAAAGAAAAAGAATAAGAGAAAGTATGGCAAGAGTTGACCCACACAACACTGCATTCCGTTGGGGTATTGTTATTTCTCGCAGGCAATATCAAGTTTCTTGGCCAAATTCCCTATGGCACCTGGATGGCCATCATTCTTTGATTAGATGGAAGATGGTTATTCACGGTTGCATAGATGGTTATTCCAGACGAATAATGTTTTTAAGATGTAGTGCAAACAATCTTGCAGAAACTGTTCTTGAACTGTTTTTGGATGCCGTAAAAATGGATGGGAACTTATGGCCCTCACGCATCAGGGTTGACAAGGGTGTTGAAAATGTGCTAGTATGCGATGCCATGATACAAGCTAGGGGAGAAGGAAGAGGAAGCTTCATTGCTGGACCTTCAACTCACAACCAGCGCATCGAACGACTGTGGAGGGATGTTTTTCGATGTGTATGCCATCTTTACTATTATATCTTCTATGCTATGGAGTCTACTGGTATCCTTGACGCAAATAATCCTGTTCATCTTTTCACGCTGCACTTAATTTTTATTCCCAGGATCAACAAGGCCCTTGATGAGTTTAGAGAAGCATTCAACCACCACAAGGTACGCACAGAAAGAAACTGTTCCCCAAACCAAATGTGGATAAATGGAATGTTTCATCCTGATAATCCACTGGCACATGCAGAGCTAGATGAAGAGCCATATGATTTGGAAATGTATGGACATGACCCCCATGGACCATCTTCAGTTGGAAGTGACAACAATGTAATTGTTGAAGCAGTCCACCTGCCGCATGATAACTTGCTAACATCATTTATTCTTGAAACAATCGATCCGTTGCAACAATCTCATGAAATGGGGGTAGACATTTATACTGAAGCCTTAGAACTGGTAGTACTAAAGATTGATGAAATAACAAACTCTTATACAGAGTCAACTCTTATACATATATTTTGATACATGAGAAGATACTGACTCACATCTAATTGTTTTTGAGCTTTTCTCACTAAAGCCTGGTTTCCATTTAATTTATTTATTATTTATTTAATTTTTTGATTAAATCGTAATTATCACAAGAACCGCATCGCAACGATTTTAAAAACGCGAAATTTTTAATAAAAACTGCGATTTATTGGAAACTTGAGTTACGCCGATAAGGCCAAAAAAAAATATGTGGGTTTCCGGTTTCTTCTTATAAAAACTTAGGTAGGGTAGGTCGGTTTTAACTTTTTTTTTTAAACTTTTTTTTTAATTTTCCGAACAAGCGGACACCATTTTGCTTAGTTAGTGCTTCCACATCTAAAGATAAATTTCCCTAATATTGCCTCAAATTTCAATTTTCCACAAACTTTTTCCTCTAAGTGGAAACACTTACAAGCATGATCCAATAAAAAAATTTAGGGTCGGGATTTCGACGTCCAAAAGCTAGGTAGAGTCGGGAAACCGGAAACCCACATTTTTTTTCCTAACTACTGTAAGACTCTTATATGACAAAGGCGCAAAGATTGATTTTTGCGATAACGATGTCTGCGTTCCGCGACTATTGCGATTTAATGGAAACCAAACTTAAGAGAATTTGGTTATAACATGAATTACAGTATTACAAAGGAAGGTGGTGTAAAATTGAGTAAATAGCATATACTTTTATGTCTAAATATTTGCGACGCTGCCTAATGGTGCCCAATGGTCATTTTTAGCAAATTTTCTCCCACTTCTGCAGGCTTAATTTGTCAGCGGAGTTTAGATACAAAATTACCAGCACTGGGTAACATACAGACCTTGAAATATTTAATTAGAAGTCCAATAAAAAGTGTGCCTGCTCCAGTTGGAGAAAATTTGCCTACAGTAACACTGTATGACCAGTGTGGGTTTTCCCTTGCACTGTCTTCACCATCAAGCCTCGCATTGATACAATATGTCCTCTTTACACCAAACTAAAGTTTGAGTGTGACAAAGGGCGAGGGGAATGTGTGTGTGTGTGGATTTAACATATTATCCCAGATAAAGTTAAACATGTTCAGGAAAACTTCAAAATTGTGTTTTGGAACATTCAAGCGAAGAAATTTGAACATTTAGTAAAATTAACAATCACAGTACTAAATGAACTTTCTAACAAAAACAATTTAAAGTAACACAACATGTCGTAAAGACTATCATTATCCCATCACATGCAAGCTACCGTAACACTACTGTACTGGTCTTTGTTCCCCTGTTTCTTAAAAACTGAAACATGTTTTTGTTATGAATAGAGATAACTCCAATATCATTGCTAATAAAGATGATTAGTATTTTCTCCTAAACTTGAAAAACATATTGAATGCTTTGTTTTTCAGCTCTATCTAATACCAAAGTGAGTGTTCTTGAATGCCATATCATACAATTGGAACAGGTCTTCTTCAGAGGGAAGAGGAAGAACCATGCTTTCTGTTGGCAATTGCAATGTGTTTGGACATGTATGGGCTGTTGGTGTGAAATACCACATTTTCTTCTTTTCATTAAGTAGCTGTACTTCTCCTGACACTTGGTTGCTCTATAAAGCAAAGAACATTCATATATTCTTTAAACCATAAATTCAAATGTGAGTGTTAAAGGTCTATATAGGATCAAAAGCTGTTAATTAAAGCCATGTTTCTACTTGCAAGTTTGGGACTACCTTGGAGACCTACTGTAGAATCCACACATTATCCCCAACTATTCTTCCTGGTTAATTAGATATATTAGTTTGTTGAATACAGAAAAAAACATCAGATCATGAGCCCTTCTCTGCCATATACAAGCCTGTTGTACCTGCCAAGAAATCTTCCTATAATATTCATATGACCTTGTGTCTCTATGGTATCAGAATTTTTCCAATTGAGCAGGGAATCCTATAGTAGGGAATCTTGAATTTGCCTCTAATACATTAGATTATTTTACTAACAATGTAATGTATTGAGATTGATTAAAGGATCCTGGGTGCAATTGAGACTGCAAAGCATTTTACCTCTATGGTACAGTATGTTTGAAAATACAGCAATGTAAATGATCTGTGATCATCCTTCCCAACAATACATGGATGCTTTGTAATATCAATTTGAATCAGTACCCTGCTTGATTGGGAAATGCTAAATGTTATTAGTATAAATTCAGTATTGAAAAATGGCTTTCAAGCATTCTGATTGCTGCTCAGACTGCTCTGAGCAGTAAACTATTGCTTTCAAAACAAAATGGCTGTCGAAAATCCACAGTTTGCAAACAAATCATGGAAGAAAGAATTGAAGAAATTAAAGGTGAAGTAAATCTTATTTATAAACGTTTGTATATATTATTATGTTTCAATACTGAATTTATACTAAAACAATTAGTCACCTCAGGCTTGGTGATCACAAGACTATATTCACTTCGCAGCTCAGTGAATATAGGCTTGTAATCACCTCGCCTTCGGTGAATATTTGGTTAATTGTAAAATAGCAATTTAGTATAACAATATGACAACTAAATGGTGAAAATACAAATAATAAAATGCTTACCTCATTTTCTGTTGTAGTCAACTCTTTGTTGTCAACTTCTATGAACTGGATGTTGGGGGATCTTGTAAAACCAAGGGGTGGTTCTTCACTAGCTCCAGTGGCAAATTCTAGAATGTTTTCCAGAGTAACAACCCTTCGGCCACTGGACACCTCCCTTGTGTATTTTACAAATTTTGTATACACAGCTTTCTCACGAGACAGAGCGTTGGACCCTTCCTCAGAAAATGCTGGTTTCAGCAGGAATAGAAGCCTGCGAACTGATAACTTGGCAATGGCTGATGGCCTGAGAAGGTACAACAACTGGGGAAATTTTCTTCCAAATGCTGGAATCCCCAATGTATCCATACCACGCTTTAGCTCCATGATGCAAGGAGACAACTGCTCACATTTCCCCACAAATATGGCCTGCAAAATATCTTCAGGGATGTAGACAGGCAACTGGCCATTTTGTAGAAGAGCAATGCTAATCATTTGTCCAACATAGAAGTAATCTTCCGACAAATGCTCTTTGATACCATTATCAAAATACTTGATCTTGATTTGTTGATTGCAAAGTCGCATCCACTCTCTACGTGGACCACCACTGTCAACAGCTTGTTCCGCATAAAACTGGACCTCGAATGTGACTCTGGGATCATCAACAGACTTTAGTTCCTCAAAAGTAGTTTGAAGAATGTTCTCTCTGTCTACAGTTATGAAGTTTGTTTCTCCTTGAAGGTCTGTGGAAGGATCAGTTACCTCCAATGGTCTACCTCTAACAATTTTCATTTGTAGATATCTAAGGATTTCTGTTGGTTCAGTTATATTTGATGGAAACTCGTTTACAACCGTGTCAAAGAACGTGTGAGGACTTTCTACATTTGTGCTTGAACCAGGCTGCTGAGATAGATCTACTGAGATGGGTGGCTGTGCAGCCACAGGTAATTCATCTGCTAGTCCTGACTGGGGCATGTTCTCGTCTTCTGAAAGATGTGCTTCAGTTTTAGCATCATTCTCAGCAGCAGGATATGTCATTACAAAGTCTGATCCAGAATCTGAAGTTTGTTCAATTACAAATTCATATCCCCTTCTAATTCTAACGTACAAAAGCCCTTGTCCTACAAGTTTCTTGACAACGTCGTAATTATACTCTGTTCCTTTACTTAAATGTAGAACCGAGATTTTTTTCTGATTTACTTTTATAAATTCAAAATCATTTTGACCAATCATGCCATACTTGCCTTTAAGCGATGAAACAAGTTTTTCTCGAATAGCAGCTTCGTTATCTTTTTCATTAAGACTCACAATACCTCGATCCAGAATCATGTCCTTCTTCAAGCTGTCATCTGGTTCATCACTGTCGACATCTCCACAAGCAAGCAGGGCAAATTCGAAAGGTTTATCTTTACTACCAGTCGAAGAAGCCGTTTTGCTTTTCTTTTCCTTTGGTCCTGAAGTTGCTCTCAATCTTTCGCTGCTGCTAAGCCGCCTAAACACTCCAGTGGTTCTACTGCTTTGCATCATACTCCTTGCTCTTGCGAGGGTCTCGTTTACTGATCTTCCCTGTGGTCTTACTGTCGGACGTTCAGACTCTGCCTCTGGGCTTCGCACTAATGCTGGAGATGAAGAAGTTCCTGGATCTACTGACAGTAACATACTCGAAGCCTGTCGCAGCAGTTCTGCCGCATCTGATATTCTTTTGTCCATCGTTAAATCTGTTTTAAAATACCTTGAACACACTGTTGTCGCTCTAAAACATTCGCATACGCGAACCAAACATGGCGGGATGCAAAAGCGCGGGAAATTGACATATATGGTCAACCTCGTACCCAGGTTCCTTACGGCAAGAAAAGATTGAATGAATTTAGGATTTATTGAATGGATATTGAAATTAAATTGAATGCATATACAAACATTAAATTGAATAAATATGTTAAAGTTTAAAATTGAATAAATATTTATTAAATTGAATGAATATTTTAATATTAAATTGAATGAATATTTTAATATTAAATTGAATGAAAATATGACAATTAAATTGAATGAATATTTTAATATTAAATTGAATGAATATTTTAATATTAAATTGAATGAATATTTTAATATTAAATTGAATGAAAATATGACAATTAAATTGAATGAATATTTTAATATTAAATTGAATAAATATAAAAAAATTAAATTGAATGAAAATATGACAATTAAATTGAATGAATATTTTAATATTAAATTGAATGAATATTTTAATATTAAATTGAATGAATATTTTAATATTAAATTGAATGAAAATATGACAATTAAATTGAATGAATATTTTAATATTAAATTGAATGAATATTTTAATATTAAATTGAATGAAAATATGACAATTAAATTGAATGAATATTTTAATATATAAAAAATATTAAATTGAATGAAAATATGACAATTAAATTGAATGAATATTTTAATATTAAATTGAATAAATATAAAAAATATTAAATTGAATGAAAATATGACAATTAAATTGAATGAATATTTTAATATTAAATTGAATAAATATAAAAAATATTAAATTGAATGAAAATATGACAATTAAATTGAATGAATATTTTAATATTAAATTGAATAAATATAAAAAATATTAAATTGAATGAAAATATGACAATTAAATTGAATGAATATTTTAATATTAAATTGAATAAATATAAAAATATTAAATTGAATGAAAATATGACAATTAAATTGAATGAATATTGCGATTAAATTGAACAAATATATTACATTGAATATTGCAACAATCGGCGTGCCATACTCGGGCGAAAAGCAGGTGAGTTCGGCAAAAAGCAGGTGAGCTTGACGACAAGCTCACCTGCTCTAAACCAATCAGAAAGCCGCTTTTAACAGAGTATGGGATAATATAACAAACGTACTTGCAGGGAGGTGAGTCCGGGATTTGACGCACCGAGGGTGGCTGGAAGTTTCCCGAACTTACCGAGCGAAGCGAGGTGAGTTCGGGAAACTTCCAGCCACCCGAGGTGCGTCCAATCCCGGACTCCCCGAACCTGCAAGTACGTTTGGTTTTTATCCCATACACCGAGCCATACACACATTTGTAGCTCTTCGCGATATATTCGTCGATGTTTTGTGAACATTTTCCCGGCCAAAAAAATCACTGGGCAAGAAAATACTTCTTTATCTACGTCTACATTACCTTTACTGCATTTTTTCTTCGGTTTTTCTTCAGTCTCAGTATGTTAGTCACCGAAAAAAGTTCTTTAAAGTTTAGGTTTATCGGCTAAATCTTGTCCGCCATATTTGTTATTGTTATTGCAACGTAAGCAGTTTAGCGGGTGAGTTCGGGCGAAAAGCAGGTGAGTTCGGCAAAAAGCAGGTGAGCTCGCGATCGACGACAAGCTCACCTGCTCTAAACCAATCAGAAAGCCGCTTTTAACACAGGTATGGGATAAAATCTCGAACCCACCTGCTGACGTATGTTTAGGAGGTGCGTTCGAGATCGATGTTTTGGCGGTGGCCATTATGAAGCGATTTGAACAAATTTCAGACGAAGATTTAAATAAAAAAAATAAATTAACTGTTTTTAATTGTTTTATAATTATTATTTTTTTATTTTGTGTGATGAAAATGGAATATTCTGTATTCAAAGTGGAAAAAAAGAAATATGGCCGCCGAAATTTGTTCGGATTTTACTACATCCCGGGCGTTCTTTGTCAGTGCTCGCGATCACAAATAGCATTATCAGCGGTTGTGTTCGCAACTCAATATTCAAACAGGTAAAAGTCATAAAAGTGATAAAACAGATTATTAAAACTTTTTTAAAGCACTTTAGATTTTATACCGATCCCAAACCCTAACCGCCCTTTAAGAGTTAAAAAAGGCAGAAAAATAAGATGTTTTCTTTCAAACATCATGATTTCAGGAAACATTCAATGTTATCATCATGTACCGCTGATAATACTAGGCGTGATCGCGGACACTGACAAAGAACGCCCGGGATGTAGTAAAATCCAGCAGCTGGGAAATTTGTTGCGCATGCGCCAGATTTCCATTGAAACTTGAAGATTTCCCCGAAGAAATAACGAGATGTTCGTGGTTGTTGTATATTTTTGAATGCCTGTTTAATCTTTATAATTTTTTGCTCGAGACAAAGTAAAATGTACTCTACGTTTCCAGTGTATAGAATATCTCGTTTGTGTTTGAACAGCAGTAGAATATTATAAACTTGACACAAACAAGAAGACATTTGACACGCTATTAATTCTGCAGTCATGCCTGGCAATCGTCGCAAGCTTGACTGCCTTGTCAAAAGCAAAACAAGTACGAATTTGGGTTCAAACAGAAAGACGTTCAATGTTAATACCACTAACATATATTTAATAGAAATACGGGTGGTTTAAAATGTTTTCAATTGAATTTTTAAAGCTTTTATCTATCGACATGATAATCAAACTGTGAAAATGCCGGTGTCACAGGAGATTCGCCCCCCAGGAGATTCGCCCCCCTCTCAAAAGGGGGGCGATATTCCTAGGATATTCGCCCCCCGGGGCGAATCTCCTAGGAATATCGCCCCCAGGGGGGCGAATCTCCTAGGAATATCGCCCCCCTTTAGGAATTTCGCCCCCCCTATAAATTTTGAATTTTTGATCTAAAAACAAAACGATTGCAAGTTGAAAAGATTTATTGCGTTATTTATATATTACAAGGAGACAAACTTACATATACATTTTAGGCTTCTTAGCACTGGTGTCATGTTCTACACATTTAAAGTGGAACCATTGCCCACAGAGATCGCATAAAATCATGTTGTCGTATTCTTTTGACAGTTTACATTCACATAACGTATTATGAAAAACAATCGCTTGCAAATTTTATCAATACCAGTGTTAACAATAGCCGCCACAGTGATCACTTGCTAACAATAAACTATAGGATTAATAAAAAATCTATGGAATGTGTTGGGAAGTGTATTGATCATTGTCCGTAGAATCATCAACTTTCCATGTCAGTGACAGTGTTAGTGATGTAATCTTGATTCTTGACTTCCGCGAAGAAAATAATTGCATTATATATGTGGTGTGACTTATTCAAATAATTTCATGATACTTTGATTTTATTAGTGCCTCAAACATTTAAGAATGTAACTCTGCAAAACTAAAACTTTGAAACGTATATTATTGGAGTATTGCCTATTGACAAGTTCTACCCTTCGCTTCTGAGATTTACAAACCATATTGAAATAATGCAAGTAAAAAATAGTGACAACTTATAAGCCACACATTTTCCAATAACGACAAAACGTGGATGCAAATCAATACCAATAATTACAATAACCACCACGGTGATTACTTTTTAACAATGAGTTTAAGGATTAACAGTGAAAATGCAAAATACGCATGGTGTGCTGTGAAGCGTCATAAGTTCTATTGATCTACTGTAACTGTGTAAGCCCTTTCGATACATGTAATTGTAAGGGCTTGAAATAACGTTCCCAAAGTTCCCGATCATGGTGATCGGCAGTCATAACTTTCCCTGCTTTTTTCAAACCGAAACCCTGCTTTTCCGCCGATTATAAGCAATTCCTTGCCGATCATTGATCGGTGATCGGTTGTTATTTCAAGCTCTGCCTTAACAATTTTGAATTGATACTGATTTCAAATGATTAAAGCCATGTAATAATTATCCGATGCAACTATTAGGAAGGGCGAAACTTTGAACGGAGGGACGAAAATCCTAAAGAAAAGGTGAAGTTTCTGAAGGGGGGCGAATTTCCTAAAGGGGGGCGAAATTCCTAGGATTTTCGCCCCCTGGGGGGGCGATATTCCTAGGAATTTCGCCCCCCGGGGGGCGAAAATGTAGGGGGGGGGCGAAAATCCTGGGACCGGTCATAAAGTAATTACATGTGCTAGAGGGGGTGGGAGGATAAATTAAATTTCAAGTACATATTTCCATACCCTCCCAAAAACTAGGGATGAGCCGATAAGGAAAATTGCTGATTACTGAGGCCGATTATTTATAAGCCGATTATTGTAACTAATGTGCCGATTAATCGGTACCCACCGATTATTTTAAAAAGCAAGCGAAAAATCACAAGATGACCAACAATGAAGTTGTAAATGCGGTTTTATTGTTTACAATACACACTTTGTACAATTAAAAACAGCTTCAGTCTCGCATGTCAATAGTCAAACTTTAGTTTTGGCAGATTATGGTGTAAAAACACGACATTGTCAGCTTCAGCGGAGCTAGTCTGCTGCGTTTTTTTAGTAGAAATGTTCCCAGCTTCATTTCACTTGAGACAAAAGGCACAGGTTTTGCAACAAAATGTAAAAATCTATTCGCTTGTATTCAGTATTTTAGCATGTGATTGGCAGCTGCAGAAAAAGTCTTATGGCCGATTATCAGGCAATAATCGGCCGATTACCGATTATTTAAAAAAGCGGCTGATTAATCGGCTTTGCCGATTATTTACCGATTAATTGGATCATCCCTACCAAAAACTAACCTGAAGTTCAGGCCCTAATCACAGAATAGGGCCTGACACAAAACCTATCTAAACTGTGGGATTCCCGTCCACCTGGTGGACGGGAAATCTGATTGGTTGATCAGCATCATGAAGGATTTTGATTGGTTGCAAGTTCACATAAACAACAGTTTTAAAAATAGCTCGGTCAAATGCACGTAACAAATTCCATTATCAATTTCTTCGAATTTCTTTTTCTTTAAATGCTTTATGGCAGAAAATAAATCAAACAAACAGTATTTTGAAAGTGCTTCATCAAAATCTTTGACGAATTTTGGACACACGATGCTGAAAGAACAGCCAAACTAGTCATGTATTCGAAAGCTTACAGGGTACGAATTAAGGTGTCAAAACAGCTTCGCAAAAATTTTGGTAAATAAATACTGCCTATTTCAAAACCATCCTCAGAAATACCGTATGAAAAACTAGTTACATATTATTCTGACATTGCAGAGTACAACGAAATTCTGAAATTCATTGTCTCGAACGAGTTCGAATCCCGCTTGAGACAACAAACTTTTTGTTGTACTCTGCAGTGTCTTGCTGTACTGGTGTAATATTACTATATTCAGCTAGCATATTAAAATGCAAGACAGGTCGTTTTGTTAAAAATGTTAGTTATAAATTAAGCAACAAGCAACACTTAATTTGTTTGTTCACAAATAATTTTCAAAAATAATTACTAGCAACAAGGCCACCAATGTTCACAAAAAAACCCTGTTTAACCTTTATGTAAACGTTTCTCATATCTGCGTGTACCGAAGGAAGTCTAAGTAAAATCTAAACTGATTTAAATATTACTTACAATAGGAAACAATTGAATGAATAAGATCGAAAGGCCGAAATATATGTGTCGTGTTTTCATGTGAACTGTCAAAACATTCAGAAATGCGATTACATTCCTAGGCTACGCCCGTGCACCAATTACTGGCATTTTGACAAACTGCAAACCATTTTACTTTTAGGCGTAAAGTAAACATCCGGTTTGTAGTATTTAGCCGCCCTTAATATTAACTGTGATTGATTACGGCATAAATTGGGATTGTATGACTGCAGCCTGACTACAAAACAAAAATCAAAGCCTTGTCAAAACAATATAAACAGCAGACAAACAAACTAAAAGCAAAAACGGCGCGTTCGGCTCTCTCACATTCATGTTTGTTATGTTTATGCAATATATTTTCAAAATTTTCACTTCGCATTTTCCTGTTTGCCAAGCAATTTCGCTTCGCAAAAATGTACAGATGCTTCGCAAATTGCAAAATGCGAGCCGTTAATTCGTACCCTGGCTTATATGTTGACAGACGAGATGTTGTGCCAATTGGCTTCGCCGGCAAAAGTCTTATTTTTAATATCAGGTCCTACCGGCGTCATTTTCTGAGCTACATTGCCTTCTTTGTGGTACGATTGAGAATTTCATTGTTGCTGTTGTTAGCCCATTAGTCAATAGAGTATATCTGCATCCAGCAAGTTGAGACCTTGAGAAAGCTTGGGCCTTGGCAGTCAAGCCGTGCACAGAACTGACTAATTAAATCTTTGTTTGCTGTTCGGTTAAATAGAGAAACTGACTCTTAATTATATAAAAGTACCTTGAATTTTTAAGTTTAATTAAAAAGCAAAATGCACACTCTGCGGACATGTTCATGAATCATGAGAATATAAATTTTTTGTGTAAGGAAATCTACAACACTTGTCAATCATATTGCATGTTGTGTCTAAAAATAAGACAGGTTTTGTGTCGGGCCCTATTTCAAATTGCGTTTATCTATATATTTCGAAACTCTCCAGTTTGTGATAACTCCCCCACTTCTTATAGTGGTAACCATATCCTCAACATTTTCCGCAGTCTCAGATTCATCACCAGTTTTTTCTGATTCTGACATACTAGCGATGGGCTGAGGGTAAGATCAAACAGAAAAATTTGTTTGGGGTTTATTTCAAATAGAAAACTTTTGCTTCCATTCAATGTGACACTTTCTCATCAGGTTCATCAAGTTCTAATGCTGGTGTCAAGGCCTAATTCTCCACGACTAACAAAATTCGAAATATTTTGCACAAAAACACACTTGTGCGAAAATTTTCTCTCTTAGTGATTTCCGCAGTAGAGAAAAAATTCGCCAAAACACAAGCATTTGATTGCTTTTGCTATTTTGTCATCCATAACACAAGCATTTGATTGGTTTCGCTATTTCTATTTCGCAACAGAGTAGAAACCAATTCAACAACCTGGCGAAGAGAAGTATTTCGCTGAGAAACATTCCAAAATCATGTTGCGCATGCGTTCAATCTCTTTGCGCGAAATTTTTCGCATTTCGCTTGTCGTGGAATTAGGCCGTCAGAGCTTGTTAGCGTTGACAATTCAGGTGTATCAGATTTGTACTCCAAAAGTTCAACGGATACTGAATCCTACTTATCATCTGACATATTTGAGTCAGACTAAAACATATATGTACCTTGTGATGATTTAATAATTATAGAAAAAATCTGGGCACAAATACATTTAATATTCAACAATAATAATTAAATCTGGGCACAAATACATTCAATATTCAACAATAGTTATAAAATGTAATATTTTTCCGTACCTATAGTACTAAGATTTTGGTACCCCCTAGAGGTTCTGTTGTTTTTTTCATTCCCCCTAAGAGGATCTCTTCTTTTTTCCGTACCCCCAAAAAATATCCTCCACACCCCCTAGTAAATACTTTACGACCGGTCCCTAAGGTACAAACGTGACTCTTATATAAAAGGTCCCATGCAGCAGGGCTGCAAAATTACCACTGAAAAAGGAAATAATTCCAATTACAATTACTTGTTTTAAAATATAATAAATTTCTGATTACAATTACTTGTTCTAAAATGTAATTAAGTGCAATGGAAAAGTTACAGCGGAAAAAAGGAATTAATTACAAATTCCTTTTTCCGGCAAATTGTTATTATATATATTATACAGGGTGTCCAAAAAACGAAAACTATTGAAATGAATGTATTGTTAGAATTTGAATGCCTCCAGCACTCTGCTTACCCTGGTTCCAGAGGTTTAAAATAAACCTCTAGTTGAAAGCGGCAATTGATTAATCGAGCCGCACCAATCAGTTTGAATTAGGGTCAGACCCTGACTCTGTCTCCTGATTGGATGATTTTATTAAAGCTCTCTGATTTGTTATAGATGTTTTATTTGAATGAATCGGAGAGCTTTAATACAATCATCCAATCAGGAGACAGAGTCGGGATCTGACCCTAATTCAAACTGATTGGCGCTGCTCGATGAATCAATTGCCACTTTCAACCAGAGGTTTATTTTTCCTCTCCCCTTTGCAATGCAAATAATAAAATTAAACCTCTGGAACCAGGGTACACTCTGCTGAACCCAAATGTGCATAAAAGCTTGTCGTAAGTAAATTTTGTGCATAAAGAGACCGTTTAAGATGTTTTAAATTACCAAGAGCAGAAAATCGTGAGCTTTACAAAGATATTTTAATTTCTTAATAAGTCAATATTTAATATATGCACCTATGGGCGGCCGTTACCACCAAGAATACCACACGTGTGAAATGAATGGACATAAACAGAAATTATTCATTACAAACGCGAACAAGTCATCATGTTTAAAAATTCTTGAAGCTAACGTAGTGATATGACTGGACAAGAACAGAAATGATTTGTTTAAAATTGAAACAATTCACTTGATTGTGTATTCATTCGTCTATTATTGCGCTGATTTATATAGTTCAAGTGAAATGGCTTGGCATATTTTGCAATGACTTAGCAGGTCGTATACAAGTGACACGTTCGGTTGGCAAATAATTCATGCTTTTTTAGAACCATCCGCTGTGTTTTAAAATAGCTCCACTAAATACGAAATGATTCAACTAGATGGGACGTGATTCAACCTTATGTGAAATAAATAAACTAAATGTGAAACGACTCAATGCAATGTGAAATCACTCAATTAAATGCGACATCGTTCAACTAGATGTGACACGATTCAATACCATGTGAAATCACTCAACTAAATGTGAAATCACTCAACTAAATATGAAATCATGTAACTAAATGTGAAATGATTCAACAAGATGTGAAATGATTCAACTAAATGTGAAATGATTCAACAAGATGTGAAATGATTCAACTAAATGTGAAATGATTCGCATCCATGTGAACTGACACGACATGTTTTGAACTGACGTAATTTGTGCGGTCTTGGCACGTCTTGTTGTGAAGTGATTATTTTAAGTTGTGAAGTGAATCAACAAGATGCTTCCATCTTGTTGATTAAACTTTCTTCGAAGAAAATTTACGGAAATCACAATGAAATTTGTCAGAATAAAATTTACATATGGAAATTCACCGCCCACGCGAAATGAAAATTAACTATCGATCAAAGTCCTTTCCTTGACTCGCAATTCAACGTTCACAAATAGCAATTTTATATCGCGACATTTCCCAAGCTTTTGTAGGCATTTTGCTGGAAAAAATATTTCTCCTCGAAGATCTCACTATATAAAAGATATGTGTTTAAAGATTTATAATCTGTTTTTAACCTATATTCCCTCGATATTTTCTGTGTTGTTGTAATGTAGTCAGGTGAATATGATGCCTGTGATGTTACTCTGAGTGTATATCCACACCGGGCAAGCTTCAAAAATATGCCTGACCACGGTGGGAATTGAACCTATGACCTTTGGAATACTAGTCCAATGCTCTGCCAACTGAGCTATGCGGTTCAATTAGGTTTGATTCCAACCGTGTTTTTCAAGCCTGCCCGTTGTGGATATACACTACAAGAGTAACATCACAAGCATCATATTCACCTGAGTACATTACACCAACACAGAAAAAAATCAGGATTAGTAGATTACATTGATATCGAAGGAACTAGATTCCGTTCTGAAATATCACATACTCGACCTGACCGCGTAGCTCAGTTGGCAGAGCATTGATCTGGAATTCCAAAGGTCGTAGGTTCGATTCCCACCATGGTCAGGCATATTTTCAAGCTTGCCCGGTGTGGACATACACTCAGAGTAACATCAAAGGCATCATATTCACCTGAGTACATTACAACAACACAGAAAATATCGGGGGAATATAGGTTAATTAAAAACAGATTATAAATCTTTAAACACATATTTTTTAGTGAGATCTTCGAGGAGAAATTTTTTTCCAATAGAACGCACACAAAAACTTGGGAAATCTTGCGATATAACGTTGAATTGCGAGTCAAGGAAAAGACTTTGATCGATAGTTATTTTTTATTTCGGGCGGTGAATTTCCATATGTAAATTTTATTACGACAAATTTCATTGTGATTTCCGTAAATTTTCTTCAAAGGAAATTTAATCAATCACTTCACAACTTGATGAATCACTTCACAACAAGACGTGCCAAGACCGCACAAATTACGTCAGTTCAAAACATGTTGTGTCAGTTCACGTGGACGCGAATCATTTCACATTTAGTTGAATGATTTCACATTTAGTTGAGTGATTTCACATGGTATTGAATCATGTCACATCTAGTTGAACGATGTCGCATTTAATTGAGTGATTTCACATTGCATTGAGTCGTTCACATTTAGTTTATATATTTCACATAAGGTTGAATCACGTCCCATCTAGTTGAATCATTTCGTATTTAGTTGAGCTATTTTAAAACAGCGGATAGTTCTAAAAAAGCATGAATTATTTGCCAACCAAACGTGTCACTTGTATACGACCTGCTAAGTCATTGCAAAATATGCCAAGCCATTTCACTTGAACTATATGAATCAGCGCAATAATAGACGAATGAATACACAATCAAGTGAATCGTTTCAATTTTAAACAAATCATTTATGGTCTTGTCCAGTCATATCACTACATTAGGCCACATAAAAAATATTACTTGTTTAGCGTCCCCGCCCGACCTGATAAAAGTCCCCGACCTCCATTTTTTTTTTTCAAATCCATCCGAGTTTAGTGCAAAAACTCTCTATAAAAAAGACTGTTTTACTTGAAAAAATGGTGATTTTATTCTTCTTGGACCTATGTAATACGTTTACACAAAGTTTCCTTCCCAGAATATGCCTGTTCGCTGCTAAAGTGTTCGCGCATGACCGCCAAATGGTAATTTTCTGTTTTATTAAAAACATGAACTGTATTAAAAACATGAACGGATTTTGAAAGAATTAAAGTGAGTTTTGACTGTGGTGATATACTGGATTTCCTGCATTTTGTATTGCATTTTACGAGAAAAACCCCCCGCCTGCCCAACTTAGAAAAATTAAAATGGGTGGACGCTAAACAAGTAATTTTTTTATGTGGCCTTAGGTTCAAGCATTTCTAAACATGATGACTCGTTCGTGTTTGTAATGAATGGTTTCTGTTTATGTCCATTCACTTCACATGTGTAATATTTTTGGTGGTAACGGCCGCCCATATGCACCCCTGTCAATATTTTACTCATCTTTGCGTTCAGCTTAGTGCTAGGGCATTCAAATTTTAACAATCCGTTATTTCAATGGTTTTTCGGGGTTTTTGGGACACCCTGTATAGAGAATAATATACGGGTGTGCGGAAATACCAGATTTATTTCGAGTGTTGGACATTGATATCTCACGAGTGAGCGCAGCAAACGAGTAAGATATCATGTTCAACATGAGAAATAAATCTGGTATTTCCAAGCACCCATGTATTTTTCTGTTTATTATATAAAGGACACTCTTTGAAAAGCGATAATTTTCACCATGTGAGATTATCATGAATAATCTCACATGTGAGATTATCACTTTTATCAGTGCTTGAAATCTCTATAAAGCACTATACTTTATATAATAAAAGACAATATCTTAAACAGTAGTTGTAAATAAAAACGGTATAAACTATGAAATTTGCAAGAATTTATCGAAATTTATCAAGATGATATTTCAATATATTAAAATATTTGACATGCAAATCGAAGCATGTAATCTGGATCGAGAGACCGTCATTGATGTGGAAATATTTTATAACTAACATTCATAGATATCTTATATACACTAGATAGTGCATCTAATTATTCTGCAATTCAAAAATTGAAGCTGTGATTGCAGTCTCAGGTCATTCCCATGAAATGAGGAGATTTGCATGTTTTCTATTTCTTAATTAAACAGGGAACTTAAATATTAAGTTAAACCTATTCCAAATATGTTTTTAAAGTATTCAAATGATGAAAGTTATTGTTGTTTTCAAGCGTTTATTAGCAAGTGGGAACGACCAACATGGCCACCATCTATTCAAATGGGGGTAACCGCTGGAATATTCTTGGCTTCAATTTTACTAAAAGAGATGCGCTATCTAGTGTATATAAGATATCTATGCTAACATTACACAATCCAACTCTTCTTAGATTGCCAGCTGTCTCAAGACTGATCAGTTTGAAGGCAAGCAGTAGAGAAAGGACTCGAAGGGCGCCAAGCAGTCGGAAGTAAAAATGACAAAGAACAAATGCAGAACATCAGCATTATATATAGACCTTAACTCGATTCCCTTGCTAACCATCAGAATTTATTGCCAGATTGTGTTTGTGCCAAATTTGGAAGAAATTGATATTCTCACAATGGGATGTCAAGTCGCACTAGAAACAATAATCAGTGCACAACAGTGACAAAACCACAGTGATGACTAAACTTTAACTCGTTCATTTGCAAACTATGAGCATTGATCAACTGATTCTGTTTGTTCCAAATTTGGAAGATTGTTAAGTCACAACAGATGCAGCACCAGAGACAATATTCAATCCACATCGCCACAGTCTTGACAGTGTTGGAAACCCCAAAGGAAGATAACCTATCAGCATCATCGGATTTTATTGAATGTGCCAAGTTGGGATGCAAGAATATGTCAAACCACATCCAACAGTACTAAGACTAACCATGGGAATGAAGAATGCTTTCTAGTTTGCATAAAGTAGTTGCTCAGGAAAACACCATCATTACACAAGGTATATATTCTTGTTCTAATGTGATTTTGTTTTCTGTAAACCTCTTAATATAAGCTCCCCTGTGTACTGTATAAACCCACCACAACGCTCACCTCATTCCAAATATAAGCAAACCCCCCCCC